>JANRMT010062837.1:2666236-2680247 GCA_026402145.1 Polypterus bichir lapradei
TATATATATATGTATTTGTGTGTATATATGTGTGTGTATGTATGTATGTGTGTATGTATATGTATGTGTATATATGTAGATATATATATGTATGTATATATGTGTGTGTGTATATATATGTGTGTATATGTATATATATATATGTTTATGTGTGTGTGTGTAAATATATATATATATTTATATATATATATATATGACAGCAAGACTCATCACTCACAACAGTGACAAAACAATTACATTGTCAATCATGTTACGTTATTTTCAAAATGTTTCCTTTTCTTTTTCATTGCTTCTTTAACACACTACTTCTCCGCTGCAAAGCGCGGGTATTTTGCTAGTTGATTATATGTTGACTGCTTTATTTCTTACTCTGGGGCATAAGTTAAGTGACCATTCATATTTCAAAAATCATTAAATCCCCATGTTGCACCCCAAGAATTTATTTCTGCCAGCATTACTAAAGCTTCCACTAAACATTTTCACTGGCAGTGATAGAAATCAGTCATCTATTCCCTGTTTTGAATTATGAATGGTAGGATGAAATGTTGGGGCACCAATTGAGTAGTCCTGTTTAATCCTTTCAACAGAAAAATAAATGAACAATGTCACTACGAAATTGAAAATATAGACAATAGCCTTCCCTTTAGTAACGTAATTGCTCAAATGAATGGGTCTTTGCTTCTTGTCAAGCTCTGTCCTCTAGGTTGGTTTGACTAATGGTAAGACACCTCCTTCCGGAGATGTCCGACTTTATAGGACCAGGCTCAGAATGGGATGGAATCAGTTGCTCTCACTGGGCATCTTCGATCTTGTTAGTGACAGTGCCCCCTCTCACTTCGGAGTGGTACTACATAACTCAGCTGAGACCGGAAAATAACTGAGTGACGCGCATGCATGACAATCCCTGTATGTCTTATATGAAGTGAAGTGACTGCCTTTTTTTAAACATAGCTAAACCCTCTGAAAAAGGTAATAGAGCAACGTCTACACTATATGCCAATAAGCTGTGGGGTAATCGGACTGCTCTGACAAAGTCATTTTAAGATTTTCTGTATAATTAGTATATGAACTGATTTATCCATGTCAAATGTTACATCAGACTTGCCTCAATGAAATGAAATAACAAAAGTAGTAGGTGACTTCTCTATTTTTCACTAACTGAAGTGCTATGCTTCCTGACTATTTCCTTTCCATTAGGTATGTCCGGCCCGGACACCTCCATGCTGGGAGGACCGGGGGAGCAAGCATGGACAGAGCGCTACCTTCCCCAGGATGCTAGATGGCAACCCCCCTGGGTTGCAGCAGTGCTTCAGACTCCCGCAGGGCTTCATGGGTGATTTGGACTGTGGTGCAGCCCTGTTGGGATCCGTAGGTGCTGCCAGGGGGTGCTGCAGCAGGAGCTGCTGAGCCCTTTTGGGCAGTTCTTCCACCACACCCAGAAGTGCTGCTGGAAACAAGTAATCAAGCACCTGAAGCACTTCCGGGTGCGTTATAAAAGGAGGCAGCAGCCACTACTCGGGGAGTCAGAGTCGGGAGGAGGAATGACGAAACTTGACCCGAGGAGTAAAGGAGGAGAAGGAAAAGAGTGAAGAAAGAAACTTCTTGTATTGTGCTGCGCTGTGCTGGGACTGTGTTATACTTGTGAGGAACGGGGAAAAAAATAAAACCTGTGTGCCTTGAACTTGTGTCCCACGCTTGTCTGTGTCGGGTTAAGCTGGTGATGCCAGCTTGGTGGGCCATAGGTGTTTAGTTCCATTTCTATGGCATGATCAGTTAGTTCCTAATGTGAACACTTAATACTTACCAACTAATTTTATTGGGTTGTGCAGTCGGTATGTTCTGTTTTTCTCCGAGCACTGTGCTTCTCCTCTCACATTCCCAAATACTTGCTACTTAGATTAATGGGAGACACTAATTTTGAGCCTGAGTTGAGGGTGTGTGCGAGGGGTCTCAGTGTTGGAGTGATGGCCCATTCAGGGCTGGCTTCTGCCTTACACCTGGTGCTATTCTTACAGACTCCAGCCCCCTGCAACACTGGTTTTGATTTAGGAAGTCTGAGAATATTTTATTAGGTTCATTATATTCACTGTTTCTAGTATTTCTTAGCAGTTACTGATTAAATTAATTTATTTTCATTAATTGCATTTTTTCATGTATCACTTACATTTGAAAGTGAGTAATGCATAAAAATGTAACCTTGATTCTTTTTTTAAATATGGTTTTATTTTAATTCATTGTCAATGTTTCTAGTGGTTAAGCAGCTGTATGGAAAAATATAATTCATGGCAATAGACATCATTGTGGAGTGTAGCCAGTTTGCAAACTGCAATGGGCTGTAAATAATTGAGAGTCTGTTTACTAATTCCTTGATTTCCATCCGTCTTCTTACAGGTGTCAGGATGAATGCCCAGTTGGATCATATGGCATTAACTGTGCCCAGACGTGTCAGTGTGTCAATGGAGGGAAATGCTACCATGTGAACGGCGCCTGTCTCTGTGAACCTGGCTACACTGGCGAATACTGTGAAATCAGGCAATGTCAGGAGGGGGTGTATGGAATCAAATGTGACAAAACGTGCCCCTGCCATTCTTACAACACTCGAAGGTACAGCCTCTCCTTCTTTACAGCTATCCCCAGCCAACAAAATCATGCCAGGTTTTATACATTTTCAGTCATTTTAGCAGAGTTCAGTCCCTTTATTCTGCTTTACACTAAAGATTAATGAATACCAGTTTGCTATAAGGAGATATGAACACCTCTGATGTGGCAACAGATCTTAGATTAATTATAGGCTGTTTTACGTTTCTAAATCAATTGAAAGAGTAGGAATGGCTAACACTCAACCAGTGGAAATGGTGACTATAAAGCTGACAGTTTGTTTTATAGTTTGTCTTCTGTTAATTACCTTGAGTTTGGCCTCCCTCACATTGTAATGAAATTTGGGGCCAGTCACTCTCACCTTCAATATCAGGCATCTGCTTCTTAGCCAAGAATGATTTAATTGTAAAACAACAATTCTTCTACTGAGGTTATGACTCATTTTTCCACTTTTAGTGCTTCATTATCTAGAGTGTCAGATTCAGTTCCTGTAGCGTCACACTCAGACTCAGCTGTCAGTTCTTATCAAGTGGAAAAATGGAGCACTTTTGCATTCTTTTAGTATTTTTTTTTTCAATTTATCTGCCTTTATTTGTAAAAATGTTGTGGCATTTTGTCTACCTTAGCATTTCTCCAGAAACACATGGCATTGACTTAAAGTTCAATTCAGCCACTAAAGCAGGAAAGGATAAATTAATAGAGCATGGGTGCCTGAAAGAAGTCATTGGCTGCCAGGATGAGCTCTCAAGTTTGGATTTAGAGTTTTAATTAAACATGAGATAGAGGGAGTCAAGTGAACATCTTAGACATTTGTATATGAAAATTGACAGATCAAACTAAGCAGCAGGCAAACTGAGCAGAAAAAGGTAGGGGGAAGTATTGCATCAAAGTGTTTTTATCTCTTCTAGGAGAACCTTCAGTAAGAGCAATTTCCACAAATACATACAATGAAGCGAAGGAGCTCCTGTGGTGTCCTTTCTCTCTGAGAATGAAGCCGAGGCCAGACATATTTAAAACAGATCACACAAAAAAATGCATAAATAAAGATAAATCACAAATACACAGATGTCATTTCACTCTGTTATTTTCTAGACCTACCTAAATAGGTCTTGAACCTTTGCCTACAAAATGCCTACAATACCAAGTACCACAAACAGCCCACTTTCTCACCTGCCATTTTTCTTTCTCTCCTCCTCCTCCAATGATGCATTGCCCAAAACTGTCATCGATTGTCAATCATGGTCTTAATTTCAATGATCTTAGCAAGTCAGAGGCAGACACAGTGTGCTCCTGTGATACCCATTGTGTAGTGTGACATATCCAGCAGCTCTGTCCGATCAGTATATGACTTGCCCTGACAGATTTTGTCTTAAGTTGTAGGGTCCTGCTCTCAGTGTCATGCAAAAGCTAGAAAATGCCCGGAGAAAACTCCTTGATTGTAAGCCCCCTATGGTGAGGTGCTGTCAAAGTGAATGGTAAAGAAGGTATATGAAAATGATAAAGAAAGGCAAATTAAAAAAGAAATAAAAACTTTATTCAAATTAAATATTTATTTAAATTTGTTTCTCCAAATTAGACCTCCTTCCCAAAAACAATTGTACTTCTTCATTGTTTACATCATCTGTGAGGAATTCTTTTTCAATGCTGATTAAAGCCAGGTTGGTCAGATGCTCTTGTGTCATGGAAGATTGGAAAGGTCAAGAACCCCGAATGAACTCCTGTACATTCAAGAATTATAACATAACTGAGATTTACTCTGGTCAGGCCCGGTGTGAGCACTTCTAGCGCTTAGAAGTCATAGTGCTTCACTGAGAATGAGCTATAATAATTTAAATTTGTTCATATTTAATTCAAATTATTTTCAAAACAGGGCTCTCCTAGAGAGCAACACTCTTTGGATTGGATGCCCCCCCAAGATATGGATGTCCGGGACAGTCGCCCCCTCAGCCTCCCAAGCATGCCACTGCCTGCTCTGTGTTGGTGAGAGTTGAGAATTAGTGAGCATTTAGCCAAAAGTGCAATGCATATAATGAATCGACAAGGAATAAGGAACTCAGGTGTTGAGCCTTGCAAACAGAATACTGTCCGTCTGATGTCTCATGTTTTATGTACAATGACAGAAAGGAAAAAAGAAAAAAAAGGATTGTTGCTGAACCACAATACCTGTAAAGCATGCATATAGCACTGTCAGGAAGCATATTATTAGCTATCAGAGAAAGAGGTGAGCTTGTGATACTTTGGAAAGTCATCACGGATTTGTGTAATTTGTCATGCCCTGTGAGTTTCATTCAAGTAATCTAACATCCTCTGGCGATGAGTTCAGCAACTGCAATTGTCAAGTTTGACATCCCCACTGACTAGAAGTCATGTAATGTGCAGCGGGGCTAAATTATAGCTTGGCTATGAGGTATCTTTTAAAACACTCATGTAATCACTTTCGGTGCTGCTCTGGAATCACTTTTCAGGTCAATGTCCATCCTTCCTTGGCTATGAGTATACCAGGCTAGATTTCCTTGTAGAGGATTGCCCCATGGGAACCTGAATAAGGCTGACCCTGTACCACTGACAATGCTTTTAAGGGGCTGAGAGTTTGATGTTGCTTCCATTTGAGGAGACTTTGAGGTTTAGGACTGATCTCTTGCCTGTCTTCACATTTAAAAGAACAACAAGGACCTGGGACCAACTACTGTACAACACCTTATGGACTCTCACAATCATTCCTGACCACTGCTAGTACTACCATACTTTGTCTCCTGAGAAAAAACTTTCAGGTGTCCCTCTAGATATCAACTGTATCTATTACACTGGAATCCCTAGCTGCCTTTCCAGGACATCTAATTCATTCATGTACAGGGCTTAACATTTTCTGGTAGTGGTGGAGATCAGAGTGTATTCCTGCAGTATCATACAAAAGGGAAGAACAGACTCTGAACAAGATGCCAGTCACATTCTCTCAAACAGGGCAAATTTAGCTTTGGTAATTAACTGATTGTACTTATCTTTAGAATGTGGGAGGAAAGCAAAATACCTGGAGAAATATCCATGCACAGATGTCTGAAGATAAATTGTAGAATCAATGCAGATAGTGGTCATACTGGTCTCCCAGAGCTGTGAGGCAGCAGTAGCCTTTTTATTAACAAACTTATCCATTATACCATGCTGTCTGACAATGGGCTGGGTAGCATGCAGGAGTACACCATTGAGACAGAACAAATCAAACAAATACCATAAGCACAGTAACAGATTTGCTCACGGCTCTTCACTTCTTTCCTTTTCTCCAGCTACAAGCCATACTCCGCTCCCACCATCTCAACTTTGTACTAATTGCATTTGACATTTTGTAAAGCCATTTTTTATTAAAATGTCTAATCTGAAAAGAAGCAGAGCCACCCACAGTCAAGGATCAATGGCAACTGTTGCCACATTCCTCAGTCTAGAGGGGCTTGTACCCAGTGTGCAAGCATTACTCTGAAGTTTTTCACATAAACATATTCATGCACTGAAGATGTACCTCTTTGAACTGCTTCCTGCTACCCATCCTAAATTCTAGAATGATTCTTCTCTATGTTCCTGATGCACATTTGCTAAGCTTTATACCACATTGGATCAGGGTTAAGGTTAAGTGCCCCACTGAGAGCTGACTTCTCCATAGCCATGAACTTGCTTAAGAAGGATAGATAAAGGATAGATGGACCATATTGGATGACATGAATATGAAAAAATATTCTTCTGAAACTGAGAATTGCACAATAGATCTCTACTTTTTCAAAGTTAAACCACTTAAAAACTGACCTTTAATATTACTAAAGGTTGCTAAAATTTTATTGTTAAAGTCTTAGTCTTCCATTAAATTACATATATTGTTTAATTAATTTGTATTTACAGGAAAGGTGTTGTGCAGCAGCTAGGAATTGGGTTCAAAAGTAAACCAGCAGGGAGCAAGAAAAAAAATGTTAAGCCATAAATTACACTTTTTTTTTTTTGGAAACTAATGGCTTCATTAACACAGTATCATAGTCAGGCTAGCACAGTGGTGCAGTGGTTAGCCCAACTGCAGAATCCTAAGTTTGAATCTCAGGCACATTTACTCTCTGTATAAAGTCTGCACATTGCTGTTCCATGCAAACAAGGTGCTTTCTCCATGCAATCCAGTTTTTCTCTTCTTTCAAAAGATTCACATTAGATTAAATGCAGAGACTCTATAACAGTGAGTGGGTGTGTATGCTTTACAAAGAATTGGCTTCTATAGCCCATTGTATTAAAAAATGGATGGATTGTTATAAAATAACATTCTCCCACTTAGTCCACTTTAATATCAGCTAAGCCTATTCGAGCAGTGTGTGCAGTCTCACACAGGGACAATTTAAGAACTGCCAAATAGCTAAGAAAATGTATATTTGCGAATTTGGAAAGAAAACCAGTATCTGGAGAAAACCCCATAAAGGAAGAATGTGCAAACTCCTTGGAGATGGGAACTAGGCACAGGATTTGTATTAGCTGGACTGAATCAATGACGCATCAGTGCCACCCTTGGATTAGTATAACTGCCCAATTATGGTTTTACCAGAAAACATTTAACTAAAGTAATTTTTATTGTTAAGCAAAGCTTTATTTCCTCAATATCCAATAGTATACTTCCTACTTTTCTAATATTTATTACTAGCATAGTGAAATGGCAGTTTATTAAAATGGGTTTAACGGTACAATGGTAAATTTGTCTGTATCAATCACATTGTGTTATTACAAACCTCTGTTCACTGGATATGCTTTACATCCCGGATTCTTTGTATGATTTGTTCCCTATCTTTGTCAGACATTCCAGCCCCATTGTGGAAGCTGGATGACGTGACACCCAGACACACAGACAAACAACACATGGTTTACTATTAGCCACTTGCCTTTGGTCATCCAAATTCCCTCTTCTGGATGTCAGACGACATTACACAGACATCTTTATCAGTCTATATATAGAGAGATGTTTGAAGCAATAAACCTTTCAGATTCTGCCGCATGAGATCCATACAGCTATTTAACCTGAACCAAATTTGCTAACAGACTTAAACTTGAAACTTTCTGAAGAGTCCCTTTTCAACTGGATCATGCCACTATTAAGATTCATTCACTTTGAGAATAAATGTGCCCCTTTTAGCATCTAAGAGAAAGCTGGTAAAAGTAAAAATGACTTCCAGGGATAAAAGGTCAGCTGTGTTTTGTATTGGACATTTGACTTTTATTTTTTTTTTTGCAGTTAGCAGAAACTCCTTTGCTAACACAGATGCCCCTATAATAGGCAGAAAACAACAGATACAGCACTGTGCTGGTTCTTGAAGCTCAAATGTCCAGGCACAGCTGATGATGACCATTTGTTACGTGTGCAGACAGCTGCTTGTCCCCTCATTCAATGGTGCTGCTGTGTCAGGTAGAACAGCTGCCTAAACTGCAGGTACTAAAGCCTACAATTGTTGTAGCATAAATGAAATCTTGACTGATTTTTGCTTCTGTCTAAACTGTGACAATTTAAATGAAATTAAAAACATTACAAAAAAACAAGGATATGAGTTCTTGTAATGGAAATTGCTGAAACTAGACTTTCAGCTTTGTGGGGAACTGATGAAGGTGGTTTAAATAATAAGCTGACTGACCTCAAACACTATCATTGGCATGGAAACTGGAGTTCTAGGGGTTTTCAGCCCCCAATGTATGATAAAAAAAAGTCCACTTTTACATAACACAGAATGATGCGTAGTCAAGTACTGTATCACCACCATTTATGATCAAAGAAATGGAACACCCTCTGCCTTCATCTGTCATAAAACAAGTGTAGCCCTCAATGGAAGTCACTTCCAGCATCACTGCATTCTTTTAAGGCTCTGTAAATGACACTTAGGTCATACTGAGGTAGAGTGCTAGATTAGTACTAAAATTTTGACTTTGTTATTAATACCAGCTTTTGGACAACAGCACCGCTACCAAAACAATGCTGAAGACAATAATGGATAACTCACCCACTCCTCCAGTCTCATTAACTGCTTTGTTTACCCAAAGACACACACCTCTCTGATCGACCACACTGTCGCTCATGGGAGGGTGGCACACTTCCCCACTGGATCCTCCTGCTAGCACTTTTATTATATATAAATATTGTAAGTACGTAAATAGACAAAACAGCATAAAGGTTTGGGGCACCACATGGCGAACCATATATAATTGTTTGAAAGGAACAAGATAAATGGATGTTTTAACAAGGGTTAACGTCTTCACAGGTGTGAGTCCAGCTGTAACTGACTTAAGATGGTGGATCTTCCAGCTTTGAGGACTTCCAGAAGGCAAGTCCAGGTGGATGAACACTGGAAGTGATGTTGGTGGTGGTAAAGCCATCAATCTTCAGGTCTGCAGACGGAGGGGTGGGATATTACCATTATAAGAGCCTTGAAGTTTCCCCTATGCACACATGCCTGACAATATATACATTCAAAGAGCAGAGTTGTCCCCTTTGCAGTTCCGATCACGCTAACAAACAACTGAGTGTGAAGTGCATGAAAACTACCATTACATTTACTTATTTGGCTGACACCTTTAGCCATGGCAACTTGCAACATTTATGATACAAATGGTTACATTTCTTTTGGTTTTCCAATTGCAGCACAGGTAGGTCAAGTGACTTGCTCATGGTCGCACAGTGTCAGTAGCAGAACTTGAACCCACAACCGCAGAGTTTAAAATCCAAAGTCTTATCCACTACACCACACTGCCTTTAATCTTCACTAATAAAATTAGTAGAATGCTGGTACCATACCATTTTAAAAATTGGGTTTTTTAGTACTTCTTTAGTACCGGTATACCATGCAACACTCCTATAGTATAATTCCACCCATTTATCAAATTTTTAAACCATTTTCATTTTAATGTGTATAGGCACCTAGAGCCTAACTCAGAAGCATGAAGTGCAAGACAGGAAGCAATTCTGCATAGAAAAGCAGTCTAATTCTCCTTCACACTGGAGAAATTTAAAGTCACCAATTAGCCTAATTCATGAGATATGAAATAAGACCAGCATGCTAAAGGAAAACTCACATGGACACCAGCAAAATGTACAAATATTGTGTAGGCAGTTGCCAGACTCAGAACTATGGAAGTTAAGACAAGGAAAAAGCAAAGTACCACACTCCCAGAATTTAAAATTGTGACAAAATTGTACTGGTGTGACTTATCTTTAGTGTTACAGATACAGCAAAATATTTTCTAATGTAAAAGTGGATGTTGTAATTGGCATTTCTGTTAATTTTTTTATGGGCTATTTGGTTTGTGTATTAGGATTTGACAAAGATAGGACTGACTTTTCGGTTATGCACTTAGATCGGTTTCTGACTCACATTTCATCTCTGATCTTTATGTAAAAAAGATCTCTGAAGGTAGTTACAACTGTCATGTAATGTCTAGAATGCCAGCTGGGATAATTGGTGTTACCTTGCCTAGAAAGGACAGCAATATAATGGATGTGCAGTGGAGGTTATATGTTCCCCAAGTACACTAGGTGGGAGCCCACCTCAGGCATTTCTCTGGTATAAATTACACAGGGATGCATAGAATTATAGTTGAAGTGGACAGCCCTGCTGGGGACCTCCACAGTTACTGGAAGGAACTTTTTAGGGGCAGCTTCCCCGTCCTTATGCATATGACCCAGAAGTGCTCCTGAAGCACAATTCTAGTGTTCCAGAAGTACTCCTGAGTCCAGCTTAAGAGAAGGTTGGAGTTGGGAGTATTGAAAGGACAAAGAACTGCTTGAACTAGAGGAGGAGAAGAGGTCTCAATGTGGTAATTTGTAGACAGGTTCAGTTTAAAGAAAGAAGAGATTACTTATTTTGAAATGAGGTATTGCCTAATCGCTTGTGTCTTGGGTCAGGGATATAAGAAGCTCTACACCATCACAGTGAGCATTTTTAGAAAGGCATAAACTGCTTTCTATCATTGCCAATATGTTTAGTATTTCATTTTGATACATACAGTCTATCTGATTACTGCTACTGCAAGCCAGGCCGTTTAATATTATGTTGCATGAAAAGTAAATCAAAGCTCCAAAAGACTAAATTATCATAAGCCTCCCTAATTTGGAGTGTTCATAACAGGTGTACTGATTTACTACATGAGGAAGAAGTACATAATAAACAAGAACTATTCCATCAAATATTTGAAATATTAAAATGTCTGCCTGAGTTTAAAAGTTTAAAGGCTAATGATTTCAATTGTAATAGACCTGATAGATATCTACAGAGAACTAGATACCTAATAAAGGATCAACAATCAAAAATAACATCATAAACATATTTACTTACCTTTATATGGTCTAAAACGATACCTGCTTATAATTTGTCATTTTTAACCTTCTGGGAATGGCCCATAAAGGGCTAGGACCAATGATAAAGAATCAAATATCAAAAATATAATTATATTCATGATCAGCAACCTTGAAATACCATAAAACAGCTTTGTTTTAAGTTTTGCAAAAAGAAGTAACTTTGGCCCTTTGTATCCCACTGGGGTAAACCCCTGGGGTTGTTTGATATGGCATTCACAACTTCAAATCCTTCTGATCATTTTTCCTGAGGGCACCTATTGCTTTACTCCTTAGTGTAAGGGAGTAATATCCTGCACAAAATATAACCTGAAAATGGTCTAAAAATTGTTTTTTTTTTTAGTCTAGAGAGCAAAAAACAGGAGAGCACCCCAAAAAACCTGACATCCTGCATAACTAGTCATCAAGATGAGTCAAAAAGTATTTAATATGTGGAGATTTTTCTCCTACCGGTGAGTCAAGAGGGGCTGAACAAAACCATTTCAAACCATTTATAAGCAATTCTTATGAACAAAATAAAAGACAGGATGATGCAACCCATATGAAGTGCAAGTGTTTTACTGAACAATAAACATGGCATATGCAGTAGAAAATGTGTTTCACTAATAGGTAGAGGAGTCTGCAATAGACTGGTGTCCTATGCAATGTTAATTCCTGCCTTTCACTTGACACTGTTAGGGAAGGCTCTGGACCCACTTCAATCTTAGATAGATTAAGCAGGTTTCACAATGTAATCGAAAATGATGCAGATTGCCTTCGTTAATGATTATAAAATGATGTGTGCATTATTCTTAATAAGTTTTAAAGCTGAATGTAATATTGAATGTGTATATCAGTTGTTTTTATTGGAGTATAGCACGCAGTAAATGTATGCTATTTTCATTTGTGTGAAGATCTTTGGTGGCAGAGTTGTGTCCTAATAGACTTAGAGAAGGTAATTTGTGTGGGTGTGATGGGCTGGTGAGGTAATCTAAACTCTAACACAAGTGAAACCAAATGCATTCCAGACCTTAATGCAAGTATATCAGTCCACTTAGCTGTGACTTAAACATCAAATCCCTTTTATGGCTTTAAAATTGGGTGGGGTAGCTTAGTGGTTAAAGTTTTGGTCTTATAGGACCCAGGTTCAGTTCTAACCTCAGGGCTTTGAATGTTCTTTGTGGATTTTTTTTATCTGGTTGATCTTTTAACATAAAATTACAAATAAACCTAAATTACTTTGAAAATGAGGTTGGTAGTTGCCATATGATTCTTCTTTTTTTCCTAAGATTGAGCTTTTTTTTTGCTTGTTTTATTGTGTTGTTGATGCTCGAGTTTAGCCTGTAATTATTGCAGCTTCACTTCATATTGATGAATCATTGTTGCTAATCAGCCCAGTTCCCTGAAATCAGGCTGATAACCCTCAAAAATATACTGAATTAAGTATGTGGTATGCTGAGAAATAAAAATTTTTTCAATACATTGGATAAAAGTGCCAATTTAGATATGGGCCTAAAATTACAGTGGTCTGAAAAACTATTTGCCCCCTTCCTGATTTCTTATTCTTTTGCATGTTTGTCACACAAAATGTTTCTGATCTTCAAACACATGTAACCATTAGTCAAATATAACACAAGTAAACACAAAATGTAGTTTTTAAATGATGGTTTTTATTATTTAGGGAGAAAAAAATCCAAACCTACATGGCCCTGTGTGAAAAAGTAATTGCCCCCTTGTTAAAAAATAACCTAACTGTGGTGTATCACACCTGAGTTCAATTTCCGTAGCCACCCCCAGGCCTGATTACTGCCACACCTGTTTCAATCAAGAAATCACTTAAATAGGAGCTGCCTGACAGAGAGAAGTAGACCAAAAGCACCTCAAAAGCTAGACATCATGCCAAGATCCAAAGAAATTCAGGAACAAATGAGAACAGAAGTAATTCAGATCTATCAGTCTGGTAAAGGTTATAAAGCCATTTCTAAAGCTTTGGGACTCCAGCGAACCACAGTGAGAGCCATTATCCACAAATGGCAAAAACATGGAACAGTAGTGAACCTTCCCAGGAGTGGCCGGCCGACCAAAATTACCCCAAGAGCGCAGAGACGACTCATCCGAGAGGTCACAAAAGACCCCAGGACAACGTCTAAAGAACTGCAGGCCTCACTTGCCTCAATTAAGGTCAGTGTTCACGACTCCACCATAAGAAAGAGACTGGGCAAAAACGGCCTGCATGGCAGATTTCAAAGACGCAAACCACTGTTAAGCAAAAAGAACATTAGGGCTCGTCTCAATTTTGCTAAGAAACATCTCAATGATTGCCAAGACTTTTGGGAAAATACCTTGTGGACTGATGAGACAAAAGTTGAACTTTTTGGAAGGCAAATGTCCCGTTACATCTGGTGTAAAAGGAACACAGCATTTCAGAAAAAGAACATCATACCAACAGTAAAATATGGTGGTGGTAGTGTGATGGTCTGGGGTTGTTTTGCTGCTTCAGGACCTAGAAGGCTTGCTGTGATAGATGGAACCATGAATTCTACTGTCTACCAAAAAATCCTGAAGGAGAATGTCCGGCCATCTGTTCGTCAACTCAAGCTGAAGCGATCTTGGGTGCTGCAACAGGACAATGACCCAAAACACACCAGCAAATCCACCTCTGAATGGCTGAAGAAAAACAAAATGAAGACTTTGGAGTGGCCTAGTCAAAGTCCTGACCTGAATCCAATTGAGATGCTATGGCATGACCTTAAAAAGGCGGTTCATGCTAGAAAACCCTCAAATAAAGCTGAATTACAACAATTCTGCAAAGATGAGTGGGCCAAAATTCCTCCAGAGCGCTGTAAAAGACTCATTGCAAGTTATCGCAAACGCTTGATTGCAGTTATTGCTGCTAAGGGTGGCCCAACCAGTTATTAGGTTCAGGGGGCAATTACTTTTTCACACAGGGCCATGTAGGTTTGGATTTTTTTTTCTCCCTAAATAATAAAAACCATCATTTAAAAACTGCATTTTGTGTTTACTTGTGTTATACTTGACTAATGGTTAAATGTGTTTGATGATCAGAAACATTTTGTGTGA
>JANRMT010062837.1:2710579-2726535 GCA_026402145.1 Polypterus bichir lapradei
ATCGGTTTTGGTTAGCGCAGGGAAGCCGCCTACCAAATTTCGTGAAGATGGTGCCATAAATAAGAAAGTTCAACATGGCGGACGTTGTCGACCGTTATCGACCGTTATGACCGTTACGTGTAGAATTTCGAAATGAAACCTGCTTAACTTTTGTAAGTGAGCTGTAAGGAATAAGCCTGCCAAATTTCAGCCTTCTACCTACACGGGAAGTTGGAGAATTAGTGATGAGTGAGTGAGTGAGTGAGTGAGTGAGTGAGGGCTTTGCCTTTTATTATTATAGATTATCCTGTTACTGTAGGAGTGGTCAGACTTGTTCTTAGAAGTCCATTTGAAATGATTGTTAATTATATCAGTGTAATTGTAAATTCTTCATCTTTTAATATTGGTGGCATCCAAGCATTTTCATACATAAGTGTTTCATTACTTAGAGCTTTATTTCTGCCTACAAAGCATAATGGCTATACCTGTTTAGTAAAGTTTATTCATTTTCAGATCTAACATAATCCATATTAAGGATTGTTCAGAGTCTGAACCTGATCAGGCAACATTGCACCTCAGTCTTCCATATGCTCATTTTTTTAGTCTTGCGTTTAATGTTTTGTGTAATTATAATATACAATAAACAGTACACAGTATAATTGACATTTTGCCCTAGTCCGAATGATTCACACAGAAGGAAGATTCGCCAAAGGTGCAGTTTTTGAAAAAGCATGACTAAAATACATTGTACCATGTCTTTTTTTTTTTAGGATTTTTAATGTAGTGCATATATTGAATTCCATTAATTTTTTTAAATATGTAAATGATAATGAAAATTTGTAATGGAGGAATGAATTTGACTTGACAAAGGCACAGCTAAGCAGGAGCAGAAACAATGCCTTGTAGACTTACTGTAGCATGCCACAATTGTCAACAAAAGGAGCAAGTATGTCTTGTGTGTGTTTATTTTTTTTTGGCTGTATATTTACATAGATTCATTGTATTTGTGCAAATGTATGTATGATAGTTTGTACAAGGGACAGTTAAAAATTTAAGTTGCAGAATTGCAAAATACGGTAGAGCTAAATGTTTGGTATTAAATTTTTAAAAATTCTTAAAGAAAGAAGCAAGGACAAGAGTTGAGCTAATTTTTGTAAACAGTATTTGAATAAGATGATTAAGAGTAGCCATTACATCTTGCTATACCTACATTAAATATAAATCTAAGTGTCATTTCTCCCAAGTGTCTTTTTTTTTTTTGTGTGTTTTTTTTTTTTCTTCTTCTAGCTATTTTGATATGTTTGGGTTAACACTTTAGTTTAGTTTGGGTACCTCAAAAATGCATCTTTTACTCTTATCTTACAAGAAATTAACAAAGGCTTCCTTTGGTTTTCATAACACTTCTAAAACATATGTACATAGGTTATTCATCATTGTGCAGTGTGGCACACTGACATGAAAGTTTTGTTGGTAGGTCACATTGCAGACATGAGTAAACCACTTGATGCTTTGTAAGTGTCTTAAATACTCAGTGTAAGTTAGACTAAATACTAAGTAAGTTACTTTTCTTTTACACGATAGCAAATGAATAACATGCATTTTTGCAGAACCTAAATAAGTGTTACCTGTGTTTGCAACAGAAAAGCATCCTTGTAAAGTATGTTCTCTTTAATGTGCAGAAGCTAGCTACTTATAAAAATCAGTAAAGCTGAAGTCTTTCAATAATGGTAGTGCATGAAAAATTTGAAACATTTTAAATCTGAATTTAATTGCATAATGTGAATCTGTGTACAGAAACACTCTTCTCTTCATAGTGGACTAATATAGCAAGTTTTAAGGTTTTGTTTCACAAGATTGCTTGCTGCTTCATTGGCTATAAAATCTTTGTAGGTAACAAATGGATGTAAACCTAATTTGAAATTGGCATGGGAATTTTTTATTTATTTTTATTTATTTTTTTTTTTGGTGTGTTTTGGTTGACAGAATTCCCTGGCGTGACTAAGAATTTTTTAAATGTGGTCAAGAGTACTCAAATTCCTGTCCATGCAGATATCCATATTAGACAGAGTCCGGAAAGTAAAAGTTTCCACAGGAATGGTAGGTTTAAGTAACATTTTTTTTTTTGGGGTGGGGGTAAAGGGAAAGAGGGATTGGTGACCCAGTACTTGATATGTGTGTCTAACAGTATTTTTGTTGTTCTCCATAGATCACAGCAGAATAGTGTCCATTATGCCCAAAGAATCTTTTCAGCCCATGACTTTAAACACCCTTCTTGTACTGTACATTGTCTTGTAAGTAAAACTTTGGATGTCACATTTTTAACTTGCCTTAGGAAAGTGAAGTGTCCTTGTTGAAATCCATTTTATGCAAGTAATGCTTGATATAAGTGGAAATTACAATATTTGATCAAAGGTTTGCTTCAATGTTTCACACATTTGTCTGCCTAAAAGTGACTTGTATATGGTTGCAAGACATGGATGCTGTCAAGTGACCTGAGACTAAGATTGGACTCATTCAGTACTGTGTCTCTTCAGAGAATAATTGGGTACCACTGGTTTGACTGTGTTGAATGAGCAGTTGCTCACGGAGTCCCAAATGAGGCATATTGATGCCCCCTACAATGCAGATAGTAATGGCACTACAGTGATCCCCCCCACGCTACATCGTGGATTTATTAATATTCTTATTACTAGGGGGCTCCACCCCCTGTTCGCTTCGCTCACCCACCCCCGGGTTTGGTTTACCTGATAAACAATTTTAAAGAGATTGTTTGTTTTCATGGGAATTGTTACATATGCATTATTTTCATTTTTACTTTAAAACTTCTGTAAAAACAATATTTGTCCTTTATTTCCTGCCTGAGAGGGTAATCAGGCTCGCAGGATCATCATTGTTGAGGACCCGAGCAGCTGGACCAGGCCAAGGGGATGCCCACGTAACACCTGGCTGTGGCAGATATTCGGTCATTTCCGGAGGGTTGGACTGGACTAAGTGTCTGCCTGGGGGGTTGCAAACCAGGATCCCTAGCTGTTTCGTTGTGTGGTGGTTGTGGCACCGCATTGTACTATTGCATGCTCCTCAACCTAACTTGACCTGTGTTTATGAATTTCCATGTAGACACCCTTCGACTAAATTGCTAGCCAAATTTATTCCCCTATTGGACATTTTAAAATCTTGAATTACTCTAAAGGTACAGTAGAGAAGACTCACGTCTTTGTATAATTCTACAAGCAACACACATCTTAAGTTGTGTACTTGAAGCAGTCTTATTAATCAGTCTCCAATGTGTCCTGACAGTCCTCCAACAAAAAGGAAGCATTTTAAAATGAGGATGTTGATATGATGTTTGACGATGCCATTGAATGAATGGAACATTAAAAGAAAAATAACCAGCCATCGTGACTGATAATGCCACTACTATGCAGCTACTGTACTTCAAGTCTGCTACTTTGTGCACACACTCACTTTTCTATCATAGACTGCTCTGAAAATTCCAACAATTGCTTGCTTGTTTTGCTGAGTGAGTCATGAAGTGGGATGTCTTAGCTTTACAGATGGACTGCTTATGGTGTAGTGGGTCCACAGGCCATGTAAAAAGGGCCACTTTTAAATAAATCACCGCGCTCGCGGCTTAGTGAGAGGGTGTGGTTGAAGCGGTTCTCGGGGTGAAGTGCACAGGTGAGAAACTGTCCATATCCGTGATTGTTCCTGGGGCTGCTGATTTGCCACAGCTGCCATGCCCTCTTGATATATAGGAGTGCAAGTCGCTAAGAAAAAAATGAGAAACGAACAGAGGTTGCAGGAGAACGCAGGGAGTAGTGGTGAGAGAGAAAGCTGGTGCGGGCTAGTGCAGGCTCGTATGCAGCTAATCAGTGAGCCTGGGTGTTGGGCTGACACCCGGGGAGAAGTAGTAGTGGTCACTCCCACTGAGTGATCATGGAGCGGGAGTGACCACTGATGAATGGTGGATGACTCTCCGCGGAAGGCAGCGGGAGTTGGGACGTGGTTTCCCCAGCTTGAGAGCCCTGGTCATTGGGAATCTCAAGTCACTGTTCGGAGGAGCCTACCGGAGCCAGGGATCGGTAAAGGCAATCCAAACAGCTGAAGCAGGCACAGAGGTCAGCTGCATGTGGGGCGACTCCCCTATTGAGAAGTCCAGACGGGAGAAGTAGGGGAGCCGCGGGTAGAAGACACCGGGCTTTGAATTGTATTTTAAAGGATTGCTTCCTGCATTGTGTTTCAACCTCGTTTTAAAGGATTGTTTTTTCTAATGGATTTTAACCTCCTTGTTTCACAATTGATTTTATGGATTATTTAATTATTGGAATTTTGGACACTGCACTTTAATTGGACACCTTTTGTTTTAGTTTTGATTACTGTTTTAATAAAAGCACTTGACACTTTTGCACCATCCCCTTGTTGTTGCCTCACTGCTAAGCTCATCAGTGACATTACCGATGGTGTCGAGTTCAAGGGCTCCCAGACAGGCAACGGGAGCATGCATCAAACCCGCATCGTCACAATGCTATAGATTGTTTTTTTTATTTTTTTGGCACAAGGTGAATGAAATGGAAGCTTGGAACTACCTGTCATCTCTGGTTAAAACTGTTTAGGCTGTACTCGTTTGGATGTCGATGAAGATTAGGTTTATGGGTGATGTCGGGATAAATGATTTCTGAAATTTGTGTTACAACAGTAATCTAATTTCTGAACTGCACAGCTAACATATAGCTTTGCTTTTATCCAGTTTTTTTTTTATTTACCAACACACTGTTTGTTTGAATCTGTAGCGAGTCCACACATCTGATTTAAGTGTCTAAGACACTGAGTTCTGTTAAAGAGGACACACAATTTTATGCGAAGTAGTAAAGCACTTTTTCCATAGGAAGCCTTAACAGACCCATTGACAGCATCTACTGGATTGGATAGCAAAAATGTACTTACTGTATAGTAACTGAGCAGAATAAAGATTCACAAGATTAAGCTTAAGACCTTTAAAAATCAGTAATCATTTAAACACAAAATAATATTTTAATCAGAAAATTTGATAGTTTTATCCAGGCCTATTGTTTAGTATTTAGTAAAATAAGATGTTAGTGCTTCTGTTAAGCTGTAAATGACCTTTAATAGCAGAACGGAGTCACTGACAGCCCACTTTATTCACTGTGAGCCAGTGTGAGTATGCTACAGTAGTTTAAAAAGCAATACATTCTTTTAGACTAAAACTATAAAAAAAAAAGTCTGTCTGAAACATTTAAATTACTCAAATGTTTTCACAATCACCAGAAAAAAAAAGTATTTTCTAAGATATTTTCATTATAGATGATCTACATATGGTTTTGCATCCAAAGATCTTAAATCTTTTTAACTTGAAATGTGTTTTCCCAAAATAGACATTTTTTCACCGATCTCCACTGCTTTTATATGCAGATATTGACGTCCATAATGTTCTTTTTGTATTCAGCCGATTTTTCTTAGTCATTGAAGTCAAAGGCTGAGATTATGCCTTGTTCTTAATTATAAAGTTTGTTACTTTCAATGCAGAAGTTAATATAAGCAGATCTTTAGATAATACATAATCTGTTTTAACATACTTGTTTATTGCATACAGGTTCTTCCCTCGACTTAATTTGTAACTTGAGGGGTTTTTGTTTGCTTTTTTGTTTTGTTCCAGGGTTTGCATTTTAGTTTTGTCATCCTGTTACATGGCTTTCAAAGTAATGTCTCTGGAGCAACGTTTGTTATCCTTAGGGACTCCGGCAGAATATCGAAGCAATGAGTGAGTTTTTATTACCATTTTCAGACAAGTTTGACTCATTACTTACTGCCTATAGAAACCTTTACAGAGGTTAAAGTTAAAATGATATTGGTGTTTATCTTCTTGTAACAGGAACTTGTTTCGTCAAGGCTTTGGTGCCCAGTCTACTTCAAATGCAGATGTTTATGGCGAATTAACCTCAAACCTTGCAAAACTTGAAAAGGTATATCAACTTCACTTTATTCAGATTTTTTTTTGGTTGATTTGTTATAAATCATAAAGGTTTAAGTAATGGGAAAGGTAATAACTGGGGTGGAGATTACAAAAATCAATTTTTTTTTTTATGCATTGCCCCCCGCAATAGAATATTGGTATTTTGGAGTGCTTGGTCACCCTTATTTGACATGTTCTCAGCATGCTTTGCTTTAGGTATTTTCAGTGCCTAGCATTGTTGCTTTTTAAAAAAATTCATAGGTTCTCTACAAGTGTTTATATAATCAACTATTTTTATTTATTTATTTATTTTTTTGCAACCTCTGTGGAAAACTGGTTACCCCATATTAGTAACAATATTAACTAGGGGGCGGGCTTTGCCCCCTGCTAGCTTTGCTCGCCAACCCCTCAGCCTGCGCTATGCACCAGCCACTTCGCATGTCTGCCGCTCACGTATGTGGATTTCACTTTCACCAAACAACAAATCTTTTAGTTCTCGTGGATACTCCTCTTCATTGGGATGAAATGCTACTTTTCCCTGATGGCAGCAAGAATTAGATGAGCCACAAGTCTCCAACTTAGTTTAAATCCGAGCAATATATTCGATCTCTTCGCTATTCCGTTATTTTATAGAGTAATTTCCATTTGTTTGTGTTAATGCGATCTTTACTATAATTTTTGAGACTTTCAAATTTTTGGTACTTCCATTATCTCTAACCTGCTCTGCATGCGTATCGCGCCAACGTTTTTGAATTCTTTACGACGTTCTACTTTGTCAACTACTCTTATTTCCAGCCCTGGGCGTGGTTAAATCTCTTGTCACAAAGTGTTGTCTTGCAGGACTTGAAAGTATCTCTCTGAAAAAGTCATGTCTCATCCCGGGTTTTTTTTTTTTTTTTTATATAATAGAGAAGAAATAACCTATATGTAATAATCAGTTTATTTACATTTATAGATATAAACTTGTTACAGGTGATAAAATTGTAAAAAGCATTTTTAATTTTCTTAGTTGAAATATTTTCATACAGTAGAGTGCAAAGTTCTTGGTTGTGTACAGGATGAGAAATACATTTTTCTGTACCACTTTTTAAATACAGTAATAGTAGGATTAAAAGGGGGGGGGGGGGGAGTGGGATGAGGTTGGTCTAAACAGCTGAGGCATACTGTTGACCTTAAACAGCTTCACTTAACAAAACAAGTGTATGGTAATGCTCCCTGAATGGTGATTTAAGGCAAGTCTTATTTTCTGAATACATCCGAGTTTCAGCGCCGCATCCGAGTGGCAGCCTTTCCAGCAGCTCCGTGTATGACTTTATCTTTTTACCTTTTTATCTATTTTTTTTTTTTTCCTCTATTTCACTGATCACTTCTACCACTTTCTTTTATATGGAATTGCTCCCTGGACACTTTTTACTATTTTACTATTTTTACTACTTGACATTGATTTTTACACTCCGAGACTCGCCTATTCAAGTAGTCAGCTTAAAGCACTGAGAAGAAATGCTCATGCCGGTGTGGTTCCTTATTTACCTGACAAGGTAAGAAGACGATTTTGGGGCAGCCGAGCCGGCACAAAGATAAAAGGTAAGATAAAAGCGAGACAACTTGAGAGAAAATGGCGTTCTAAACCGTCGGTGCCTTCTGTGATCCTGGGAAATGTGAACTCACTAACAAAAAAGATTGACGAACTGGCTGTGCTGGTAAAAAATGTCAGAACCTACAGAGAATGCAGCTTGCTGTGTTTTAGTGAAACGTGGCTAACAACTACCATCCCAGATGCTAACGTGGAGCTACCCGGGTTTAGCACAGTTAGAGCGGACAGAGACGCAAGTACCTGCGGGAAGAAGAAAGGAGGAGGACTCGCTCTCTGTGTCAATACAAAGTGGTGCAACTCAGGACATGTAAACGTTAAAATCTCCAATTGCTGCAGGGACATCGAACTGTTGGCCGTAAGTCTGCGTCCCTATTACTTGCCCAGAGAGTTTGGACACGTGATTGTTATTGTTTACATCCCCCCTCAAGCGAACGCGGAGATAGCGAGTGACATCCATTCCGCAGTTGCTAAGTTACAAACGCAGCACCCTGAGGCATTTGTGCTAATCTCTGGAGACTTTAACCATGTGACGCTGGACAAAACATTACCTGCCTTCTCCCAGTATGTGGATTGTAACACACAGGGAAATAGGACTATCGACCTACTGTATGCAAACGTTAAAGACGCATACAGCGCCACCCCACTGCCTGCGCTTGGGAAAGCAGATCATAACCTGGTTCTGCTTCAGCCTCACTACAAACCAAGAGTGAAGGCGCTACCTACAACCACACGCTCATTCAGGAAGTGGTCCCCTGAGGCAGAGCAGGCTCTGAGAGACTGCTTTGGAACTACAGACTGGGATATATTGCTGGGGTCACATAGTGAGAATATTGAAGAGGCTGTTGAATGCACAACTGATTACATCAACTTCTGTATGGACATTGTAGTTCCAGTAAGAACAGTATGCTGCTATGCTAACAACAAACCATGGATTACAAGTGGCATCAAAGGCCTTTTGAACCAGAAGAAAAGGGCTTTTAAAGGCGGTGATTGGCATGAGCTCAAGCGCGTGCAGAAGGAACTCCAAGTCCAGCTCAGGGCGGCGAAAGAGCAGTACAGGAGAAAGCTGGAGCAGAAGTTGCAGAACAACAGCATGAAGGAAGTGTGGGATGGGATGAAGATTATCACTGGCTACAGCTCGAAGCGGGGTGCTGCCATCGAGACAGAAGTGGAGTGAGCAAACAAAATGAACAACTTCTTTAATAGGTTTGATCACCCTAACCCACTCTCACCTCGGAGTACTGCATCCTCCAACCATCCTTCTGCTGATACCAGCATAGGTGAGACATCCCCACCCACAATTACAGCAGCACATGTGAGCAGAGAGCTGAGAAGACTTCGTGCCAGCAAAGCAGCGGGTCCAGATGGTGTATCGCCACGACTGCTGAAGGCCTGTGCATTGGAACTGGGGTGTCCTCTACAGCACATCTTCAACCTAAACCTGGAACAGGGGAGAGTCCCAAGGCTTTGGAAAACATCTTGTATCACCCCTGTCCCAAAGGTATCGCGTCCTAGTGAGCTGAATGACTTCCGGCCTGTTGCTTTGACGTCACATCTGATGAAGACCATGGAGCGGCTGCTGCTTCACCACCTGAGGCCACAGGTCCGCCACGCCCTCGACCCTCTGCAGTTCGCATACCAGGAGAAGGTGGGAGCGGAGGATGCCATCATCTATATGCTACACCGATCCCTCTCCCACTTGGACAGAAGCAGTGGTGCTGTAAGAATTATGTTTTTGGACTTCTCTAGCGCCTTCAACACCATCCAACCTCTGCTCCTTGGGGACAAGCTGACTGAGATGGGAGTAGACTCACACCTGGTGGCATGGATTGTGGACTATCTTACAGACAGACCTCAATATGTGCGTCTTGGGAACTGCAGGTCTGACATTTGTGTTCAGCAACACAGGGGCGCCGCAGGGGACTGTACTTTCTCCGGTCCTGTTCAATCTATATACATCAGACTTCCAATATGACTCGGAGTCCTGCCACGTACAAAACTTCGCTGATGACACTGCTATTGTGGGCTGCATCAGGAGTGGGCAGGAGGAGGAGTACAGGAAGCTAATCAAAGACTTTGTTAAATGGTGCGACTCAAACCACTTGCATCTTAACACCAGCAAAACCAAGGAGCTGGTGGTGGATTTTAGGAGGCCCAGGCCCCTCATGGACCCTGTGATCATCAGAGGTGACTGTGTGCAGAGGGTGCAGACCTATAAATATCTGGGAGTACAGCTGGATGACAAATTGGACTGGACTTCCAATACTGATGCTCTATGTAAGAAAGGTCAGAGCCGACTATACTTTCTGAGAAGGTTGGCATCCTTCAACATCTGCAATAAGATGCTGCAGATGTTCTACCAGACGGTTGTGGCGAGTGCCCTCTTCTACGCGGTGGTGTGCTTGGGAGGCAGCATAAAGATGAGACGCCTCACGCCTGGACAAACTTGTTAAGAAGGCAGGCTCTATTGTAGGAGTAAAGTTGGACAGTTTAACATCTGTGGCAGAGCGACGGGCACTAAGCAAACTCCTGTCAACCATGAAGAATCCACTGCATCCACTGAACAATGTCATTTCCAGGCAGAGGAGTAGCTTCAGTGACAGACTTTTGTCACTGTCTTGCTTCACTGACAGACTGAGGAGATCGTTCCTTTCCCCACACTATGCGAATCTCCAATTCCACCCGGGGGAGTAAATGCTAACATTACTCAAAGTTATCTGCTATTTTTATTTTTTTCATTTTTCATTTTTATTACTATTTAATTTAATATTGTTTTTTGTATCCGTATACTGCTGCTGGATTATGTGAATTTCCCCTTGGGATTAATAAAGTATCTATCTATCAATAAAACTGAGAATTGAGTGTTATTGTCTTCAACTCCATTTTGTTATCTTAAGCATAGCATTGAAGAGCAGTGTAGTTTTTTGAAACCAGGAATTTCACTGAGGTAAACGGTCAGTACATTTTTATGGTTTTTATTGTAATATTCAAACATTATCAGACCTTTTTAAGTGATCTTACAAATATTTGAACATTTTAATTATAATTGTTCCTGCTAATCTTTTTTGTATACATACCAAAAACATTCCCTGACCCTTTTTTCCTTGACTTTTTTTTTTTTTTTTTTCTTCTCTCTAATTTTTGTAAGCATTTAATTCTCAAGCACAGTAGCATGGTGGGTAGTGCTGGAACCTCACAGATCTGTCATTCTGAGCTTGACTTACACCTGACCTTGTCTGTGTGGTGTTTTGTATGTCTTTTCGATGTCTGTCTGTCTGTCTGTTTTCTTCTGCCTACTCAGATTTTCTTCCAACAACCCTAAAAACACACCCTTTTGGTGGTTTGGCAATTTCAGAATGGTCAACTGTATACATGAGGAGAAGTAATAGTGAATATATGCTATAATAAAGTATTACCAAGTCTATAGCTATTTTGTACTTTGTGCTTGTGGGATGGGCTCTGGCCTAATGTGCCCCTGAACTGGCTCAGGCCAATTTGAGAACATGTTCTAAAACAGACAACAGGTTACCCGGTTTTTCTGAAGGGATGCCCTTAACTGCATAAGAATGTACTCTTTATTTTATTAACAATAACTTAGACATCTTATTCTACTTATTCTTAACTAAAGAGACATTTTTCATAATTATTGTTTCAATACTTCTGTTTATAGATTCAGAAAAATCTGCAAAGACTGTTGGATGAGGCAGAGTGAATGAAAAAACTTTAAACCATCCTGCTGTGTTATTTGAAGCTGCTGGCTTCTGAGACCATGGTGAATGTGGCTTATGTTTGCAGGGCCAGCTGGACTCTCTGCAGTTGGTTGTTTGGAATAAAATTGTGTAAAAACTCTGGGAGGTATCGCTGTATGAACTACAATGAGTGCAATATAATTTTTGCTGTTGGTGATGGAAACACTATGCACTTATTTTCAGTATGCAATTTCCTGTTAACCAAAGTTTTCAAAAATTCTGTACAGGTGCTAAATGGGATCTTCCTTTGACAACACTCCAGTATACTGTGGGTTTTTTTTTCCCTTTCAAAAAAGCTATGTGCTGGGCACATGGGAAAGAACTTGTACTCTTACATATCCCAGATATGGGAGAAAGGGCCCATCTTAAAGTCAAATGTTACATATCCATGATTTCTGTTGATTTTTCCACTGAGTATAAATGTAAAATTCATATCACCTTTTATTGGTGTGTTTTAAACCATATTAACTTAGTTAAAATTTACATAAAAATGTACGTCTTCTCACTGTAAAGTGTTCTGTTTATGTAAGCTGAAATTGTCTGACTTTTTAACCATTTCTGTGAAATGTTTATAAAAATTTAAATAAAAGAAATATTGTCCCTTTTTTTGTGTGGGTTTTTTTTTTTTTTTCTTTTCTCCTCTCGAAGGATATTTATTTGGAGCTGAATTTACTAAAGAATTTGCTTGGGCTGAATTTCATGTTGCAGAGTTAAAGTGCAAATTAAATACTTTCAAGGTGTTAGTTTATAAAGATGTCTTCACAATAATGGGCTTTCTAGGACAATTTCAATTCCTTATTTATATGACCTTGTCTTAAATTCATATATTCGTTTTCTTTAGTATTCTAATAACTCCACTCGAGCCAAAGAAAATCTGACCTGAATTCAGAGAAATTTTTGGACATACCATTCTTGTGAAAACAGCTCATCAAAATTGCATGCTCTGAAATTTTGTAGAAGTTGTTTAAACATTGAGGTGATGCTGTTGCACTACAAAACATTATTTAGAAGGACAAGGCAAAATAGATTCTCCTTAAAACTGAGGCCCAGGAAGCAGATACTTAAAGCTTTACTGATGACCCTCAAGAATAAATTAACAGTTGGCATTAAATAATATAAATGGGTTGTGCCTCTTTTATAGCTAAGTAAATACATATTAAATCTATGAGTAAATCTGAACACAATCAATACAAACATTGGCTGCTTAAACAAATGATCAAAGCAATGGAATATCTCTATTTTTGAAACTCCAATGGGAAGACGGGAAAACTTTACTTGTGGAAGATTACTTTTTCTCCCCATTCATTTCTCTCCTGTCCGTCTTTCATTGTTCTTTGTAACAGTGACCAGCTCTTTTTCTTCAGATTCTCCACGCCCTTGCATATAGTCCTGTGGCCTCTCGTAAATCATTTTAGGATAAAGACCATCCTTTCCATTTGGAAGACAAAGGTTCCTCCTTACCAATGCTTTTGAAATGTTACAACTACAGTTATGCTGATACTCTCATAGTATATTACTGAGCACCACGTTATGTTGAGATAAAAATCATAACACAAGCTGATTGGCCTTAGCAGGTCTTAATCGGGCATGCTCTGCAGAAAGTTGAATGTGTAATGGGGACTCCTGAACTTTTTGTCTTTAACGTCATGCAAACCCCCACTGTGGGATATGTTAAGAACAGAGTTATCTAATTCTTCCTTTTTGTTTGTGAAGGATCACTGAGCTTGGTTGCCATATCTAACTAGTACATTTGTAGCATTGGTGTATGGAACTTTGTATTAACATCCTTTTTTTTTTTTTTTTTTTTTTTTTTTTAAATCTCTTTAAATTCCAAAGAGTATAGCAATATTTCATATCCCCTCAAAGCATTATTCCATTGAAATAACCTTATTTACATCTTGTTAATTGCTCATTTTTTAGATGTACTTGAGATGGAGGAGAGCATGTACTTAAATGGTCCCATGCTTGTGTTTTGTTTTTCCTTTATGATGAAACTGTTCCTCCAAACTTTTGTTGTCATGAGAAAAGTATTAATGGGATGCTTTTAAGGTTGTACCAGAGGTTAAACTTGGGTCTCGGGTCATTCATTCACATCCAGATCCATAAATTTAGAAGTAAAGATGGAACCAAACAAATTGTGGCTTTGGTAAAGTTATCCAAATGGCTGGGGTATGTCTCCCAAAGAAGTGAACACTTTGGCTCTTTAACTGTTATTTTTTTTAACAGTTAATACCCAGTTACAAAAAATGCATCTTCTATGTCAATAGTTCTCAGACTCTCTGTCCTGGGGACCTCATGTGGCTGCAGGTTTTTGTTACAGTTTCAGTCTAGTGAGTTTAAATGAAGGCATTTAATTAAATGGTATTTTTCTCTTATTCTGCCTTGAAAAAATAACAGCAGTTATTTTCACATTTATAAGTTGTTTTCAATACTAATTTGTTGTTTTCCTATTTTTTCCTGTGTAGTTCACTCCCTTAATTGTAATAATGTATAGTATGACAGCATTGGACAGTGCAGACTTCCTCAAAAACGCTATATTGAATGATGAACTGCAGCAACTTGTTTAGCATCAGACCTGTTAACATGGTCATTACTGAGTTTTGTATTAAATAACTAGAACACCTGGAAAACCAATCATAATGATCATATAAACTATATGTTTAAATAAAACCTAAATTATTACCATGCAAAATATGTACATTTTCTAATACTAACAAATTCAGACTTTTGTAATTCCTACTTTCAGCTCAAAACACAAACTGAAAAATAGTAGCTTGCTTAATTACTTTAGGAATCCAATTAAAAACAAAAGTTGGTTACCACAAAAACCTACAGCGCCATGAATTCCTCAGGAGTGAGTCTGAGAAGCATCACTCTATAATAATCTCTCTGCCAGTCTGCAACATACTCATTTATGAAAGTTAAATATCAGTTTCAGTGTGTTTTTGTTTTTTTTTTTTTTACCTCAAGACAGTGTTCCTGTTTTCTGTGTTGTAAGCATTTTAAGACTAAATAATGTTACTCTCTCTTTTATGGATTAAAATTTTTGTTTTAAGAACATTCTACTTCGAAGAGCTAAAATGTGTGACAAGGCTTCCAGCTGGATTGAATGGCCAAGTAAAAGTAATGCATTTCTGGCATGAATTACATAACAGTATATGATTTACTATATGACTTACTTACTCTTTGTAAGCTTCACATTATGTGTAGAGTTGTTGCAGTATTTAGTAGTTTAAAACTCTTCAAGAAACCCCTGCTAATACAGGTGTTATTTTGATTTGTGTTATTTCAGTCAGTTGTCCACTTCATGGAAATATTTGGCTTCTGGTAAGAGCACTGGGTCAAGATCTATACAACTTTGTTAATTTTATATTATGCCACTGAAATATTACAATTCGGATTGAATAATTATAAGTATTATGTAAGTGATGCATTATGGCATTGTTTTGAGAGGGGAGGAACAAATCAGCTGATTGCCCAGTTCAGCCTATTCCCTAAGAGGATTTATTTGAATTTCAAGAAACCCTTTTGGGTCAAAGACCGGCTCATCTGGGTTTTGATTTATGATCTTGTGTGTGTTTCTTTCCCCCCCACGGCCCCTGTATAGCTAGATGCTCTAATTAAATTTATAGACCGCAATTGACTCCGTCTTCCCTTTCTTGTTTACCCCCACCTACTGTGTTGCCTAGCCACATTTTATTTATATAAAATAGTATATTCATGCTAAGATTTTTTTTTTTTTATATATTTTCTGGGTGCTTAACCAACTTATATGCATGCCCTTCGCATTTTCTTCCACAAAACCTATCGCTCCATCTTTTATCCAGCTCCAGTGTGTTTCAAATAACTTGGCTACTCCACACCCTTGAGATTAAGGAGAATCAACAATTCATATTTCCCTGCTACCTAAGGCCATGTTATATACCACAAAACATCTTTATGCATATCTGCTTTTTCCCCTAATGCAATAAACAAATGTTCTCATAACAGCCTTTGTATGGATAGTTCCTATTTCTGGTGGCTGAAGGGAATTAAAAACCATATACACACTGCACTAATGAACCAAACGGGCATGAATAATTTACTTTGCAGTAAATTATTGATTGTTGAAACAAAGTAGTCCATAAAATAAAGATTAGCTTCCACTGTATTTTCTATCAACATGACCTGTGTTATAAAAGCATATCTTTGAAGAAACTTCCATGATGTGGAAATTTTTTTTTTTTTTTTTTTTTTTTTTTAACTAACATGTTAAAAATTGCCCTGACAGACAATAAGTAAAAGACAATGTAGCTCTTTCAATTTCTGGATAAAAACAAATGCTATATAAACAGACCTTTTCAGCCAACGTATTAATAAATGGAGATTGAAATGGTAGCACGACAGGTCAGTAAACATTACTGTTGCATGTTTTATATTTAATACTAGCAAAATACCTGCGCTTTGCAGCGGAGAAGTAGTGTGTTAAAGAAGTTATGAAAAAGAAAAGGAAACATTTTAAAAATAACGTAACATGATTGTCAATGTAATTGTTTTGTCATTGTTATGAGTGTTGCTGTCATCTATATATACAGAGATATATATATATATATATATATATATACACACATACATATACATACATATCTACATATACACATATATATATATATATATATACACA
>JANRMT010062837.1:2736535-2746973 GCA_026402145.1 Polypterus bichir lapradei
CAGGGACCCTGGGCATCTTTCTTTGGGTGTTTTTCACAGTCGGTAGACAAGTCTCTTTAGTGTCCTGCGTTTTTAGAACTGTGACCTTAAATGCTTACTTTCTGTAAGCTGTTAAGGTCTTAACGACCATTCCACAGGTGCATGTTAATTAATTGATTATGGTTAATTGAACATGCATGGAAAACATTGTTTAAACAATTTACAATGAAGATCTGTAAAGTTATTTGGATTTTTAAAACATTATTGTTGAAATACACAGTCCTGAAAAAGGGACGTTTCTTTTTTTGCTGAGTATATATATGCATAGCATTTTTAATGTAGGTAGATCATTTCGACCTGGTCATTTTAAAAGCAGCTTGCAAGCCGAAAAAGTGTGGGCACCCCTGATATGAATAATAATATAACTAATGCTAATACCGTATATACTGTCAAAATGTGTCGTTTGGTATAGCTTGAAGCATGGGGAAATACAAAATCCAACGTCACAGTTGGGACAATAGTAGCATGATTCTTGCGGATTATCTTTCCTGACTGATCAGCTTTTAAACAGCACACTGCATGTGTGCAATTAACACGAGTGTCACTTTCAAATTCATCAGAATCAGTTTAGATATCACTGTCCATTTCAATTTCACTGCCTGAAAATGGATTCACTTTGTCATCACGTCTCGTATCACTGTCAAGAGTGTGCAACACCTGGGCTGCTGAATAATGTTTCTTACGAGATGCCATTAAGGGACTAGAAGAAGATGTGTCTGCACCATTGCCTGGATAACACTCAGGCCTGTTGATTATGCAAGATACACCTGTATTGCTTCCCGAGCAATGCTCAACACTAACACTGGCACTTTTACAGCCCCAGTAATCCTTGGGTCTAATGCTTGCACAAAACAGGTCTATATAGTTGCACGTGAGATGCTCAGATCTAATGCTTTTAGCACTATTTTTACAGCCTGAGTGACATCTAACACTAAGGAGGTTAAATGTATAGTATTACATAGTTAACTAGCACTTCTGTCTATTTAAGTCTCATTACATCAGTCGCATGTATGTTACTGTCCAGTTTCTACCTGTAGACATGTTGCTATGGTGTTTGGATGTGCAAAATACCACAAAATATGGTGTTGAGTAGTTATCTGTATTCTGAAAGAGCATGCACAACAAAGGTTTTCCTGGTGACGTCCATATTGGTTTTCTGAATGTTTTACTGGAATATAGTCAACACAGATGTGACGTCATTCCCAACTCTAACTTGTGAGGTATCTGGTACACAGAAAAAAGATAAGCGCCAGAGTGAGAAAGTTGCTTCTATCAAGAGAAAATGACTCCAGCTGCAGAAGACATCAAGGGAATCTGGGTTAATTTTATAGACAGTAAGAAGACTTGTTGATATATGAGATCCTTTTCCTTTTTATTGTGAATTTGAGAGAGGGACAGATGTACCTGTGTGAGGAGATGGTGGTGATAGATGTTTCCATGGATTTGAGGTGTGGCTTGGCGAAACCCTCGCAATAATGAACTTTCAGAAAACAGTAATTCTACTCTTAGGCATTTAAAGGACTTTTTCTCTATTCCCTGTTAATTCTTTACTATAACTGTAAATTGTGCATTATTGGTTTATTTGAGTGTGTGGGATGTGCTGCAGAATGAGGTTTTTTTAAAGAGTTGTATTTGTTGCATGTATGTCTCAGTATTTATAGTAACAGTTTCATTTTCATGCTTACATTTGCTTCTGTTTGGTGTGTGCTTTACTTGTTTGTTGTGGCTAGTAGGAAAGTAGTGTTGGTCACTCTCACTCTGGAAAATGTATTCATTTTTTTCTTTTTGAGCAGCTTTTTAAAGCTGATCCTCCGGCTAGGACGTTGGATATCTCTGAGTCCGTGGTACTTGAGGGTGATCCTCCAATTAGCTGTGAACCACTCATTCTCACTGAGATTGTACAAGTGGTGAACCAGCTGAGGGTAGGGAAGGCTGCAGGGATCTGTTGTATCTGGGGTGAAAATCTCCAAGCTGACAGTAATGCTGTCCTCCTAGCATTGCAAGAAATCTTTGCTTCCATTTAGGAGACTAGCGTCATCCCAATGGACTGGAAACTGAACTTTTCATCCTTATCTGTAAGGGGAAGGGTGATGGCCTGGATTGCGACAACTACAGAGGGATAACACTGCTCTTGGTGCTGGGTAAGGTCCTTTCAAGGGTCATCCTCAATAGGATCCGTGATCACCTGCTAACCTACCAGCGACCACAGCAGTCTAGTTTTACACCTAGGAAGTCTACCATCAACCGTATCCTGGCATAGGGTGTTCTCATGGAGCACAAAATCAAATATCTGCGGAGTTTCTTTGCAGCCTTTGCCGATTTTCATAAAGCATTCGACTCAGTTGATCGAGCTGTCCTGTGAGACATTCTGAGACTTCATGGGATCCCCTCAAGGTTACTGGGTATCATGGCTGACCTGTACACTGGTACTGTGAGTGCTGTGCAGAGTGGAGTGAGAACCTCTGCTTTTTTTCCAAGTTGGTTCTGGGGTTTGTCAGTGGTGTGTTTTTGCTCCTACTATGTTCAATACTTGCATGGACTGTGTGTTGGGCAAGGTCATGGTGTCCAGAGGCTGTGGGGCATCTGTTGGTAAAGTAAGATTCATGGATCTCGACTTTGCTGACAATGCTGTGATCTTTGCAGAGTCAATGGAGGCTCTGATCGGCACACTCGAGAGACTGAGTGAGGAGTCTGAGTGTCTGGGCTTGCAAGTGTCCTGGATAAAAACCAAGATCCAGGCCTTTAATGATCTCTTGGGCACAGCCATCAGCAGTGTGTCTGTTTGCGGAAAGAGTGTCAACCTTGTTGAGAGGTTTACTTACCTTGGCAGTGACAATCATGTCTCTAGTTACTCTTCCTATGAAGTCAATAGGCGAATTGGGAGAGCATGGGAGGGTCATGAGGTCGCTGGAAAGGGGTGTGTGGTGCTCCTGATATCTATGCAAAAGGACGAAGGTCCAAGTCTTTAGACTCCTGGTGCTTCCTGTCTTGGTATATGGTTGTGAGACATGAATGCTATCCAGTGACCTGAGACGAAGATTGGACTCCTTTGGTACTGTGTCTCTCCGGAAAAATCCTTGGGTACTGTTGATTTGACTTTGTGTCAAATGAGCGGTTCCTCATGGAGTCCCGAATGAAGCACATTACCTGCATTGTGAGGAACAGTCCGTTACGGCACTACAGCCCAGTGGCACATTTTCCTGAGGGTGATCCGGCTCATAAGATCCTCATTGTTGGGGACCCGAGTGGCTGGACCAGGCCAAGGGGTCGCCCACATAACACCTGGCTGCAGCGAATAGAGGGTAATTTCTGGAGGGTGGGACTGGACTTTGTGTCTGCCTGGGGGGTTGCAAACCGGGATCCTGAGTTGTTTCATAGTGTAGTGGGTGCGACAACGGACTGTACCAGTGCATGCTCCCCAACTTGACTTGACTTGAGAGTATGTGTGTCCAGTCCCTCAGGGCAATCTGATTGGTCACTTTGGCTTTGATAACGTGACAAAAGAGGAAGTGCAAGTTTGAGATGAACGAAGAGCAAAAAGCATATGCTAAGAGAGTTACCTTCAAGGATATAAAACAAAACAGTAACAAAGAAAGATGCCTCAAAAGTAATGACAGTCTGAGAAGCAGGCTTCACAGGATCACACTTGAGAAAGGGAGTGCCAGTGAAGAGAGGTTCAGACACATACGAATACAGAGAAAAGGCACTAATAGTATATTTAGGGATAGAGAAAGCAAATATATTTTTTTTAATTTGTCTGTTACCTGTCATCAACAGGTACCGAGGCTAGTTAAATATTTTTTTTTTTAATCTCATCATTCCCTTAGTTACTGTTCAGGACATGATGGGTTCAGGATCTATCTTGATTTCACAGGAAAGACACACCCAGAACACACTTTTTGCGTTTTTCTGCTACAAATGCCCCAGTGCTTGGTGCCTTTTTACACCTACCATTTAATTGGTCTCCTATCCTAATTGAGCAAGCTGTTATTTCTCCATCTTAGTTTGTGGGTCAGTCCTCGAATTACAGAACTGGGATTGCTAAATTTATTTTAGAATGTAGCAAGCATTGCTGTATGTTATATGGGGGTAATTTAGTGCTTTTTGCATCTTAATGTTTTAAGACTTTTATCATCACTAATCATGGTTTTCATTTAGGTGTTCTGATTATTTAAGATGTTACTTGCTTATGAGTGCAGTAGGGTGGTTGACAGTGACTGAAGCTGCAGCCTTTCAGAATTCATTTTCATCTGCCCTCATGTCTGTTCTACTGTTATTAAGAAAGAACGAAAGGAGGCAACTACTCAGAAAAAGTAAATTATTAGGAAAATGGAGTATTTAAAGCTATTGCAAAAATACAAATAGTCCAGCATTTTTTTATGAATGTGAAACTCAAACTATTGTGCTCTTTGGAATGTACGAGAAAGAAAAAAGAGCACCTAATCAACAATAAGATCAAATCAAGGGAAAATGATTCACAGAAACATTCAGGCATTACAACCACTGGTCTAGACCACAGAGTCTCAAATTATGGGATGCAGGATGCTGCCTTTTTGGTTTGCACAGGGTCGAGACTCACTGTTGTGTATATAATGGAAAATAGTTGCGTATGTTTTGCAAACATGATAGGTCACCGCAAGCAGTTTAAGCAATTGACATTGCCCCGCAGGCGGCACGGTGGCTCAAAGGAAGCGCTGCTGCCTCGCAGTAAGGAGACCTGGGTTTGCTTCCCGGGTCCTCCTTGCATGGAGTTTGCATGTTTTCCCCGTGTCTGTGTGGGTTTCCTCCCACAGTCCAAAGACATGCAGGTTAGGTGCATTGGCGATTCTAAATTGTCCCTAGTGTGTGCTTGGTGTGTGTGTGTGTGCCCTGCGGTGGGATTGGCTCCAGCAGACCCCCGTGACCCTGTAGTTAGGATACAGCGGGTTGGAAAAATGACTGACTGACTAACATTGCCCCGCTATGACTGACAATGGCGATTCTCCAAGGGCTCCCTCACACTTTGATTCTCAGCAGTGATTTCCTAAGGGTGATCACCCCATCCCGTCATGGAATAGGCCTCAAAAACCCTAAGAAGGGAAGGTTTGGGTCGCGAGAAAAAAATAGTTCAAGAAACACTGGAATAGAGAAGGCCTGGTGTGGTCATAAAGAGACAGGACAGTCATTGGCTATTTGCCTAAGTCACAGTGGAATGGCTTTAAAAATCTTCAGCCTCTACTGCAGGAATCAAAAAACAAGACATCGATCACTGCGCATTGACTTCATGATATTCCTGCTCTTTGAACATTCAGAATACTAAGATAAGTACTTGATATCTTCTTCACGATGAAATGCATTAAAGTATGTATTAAACATGGGTGGCGGGGGGCACGGTGGCATGGCTGTAGTGCTGCTCCCTTGCATTAAGGGGTCCCCAGGTGTATGTTCAGTGTAGTGAACTTTATGGCAAGTGTGACGAGGCTCCAAAAAATATGTGTATGTCAGATAGAGACAGCACGCATGCTATAAAGAAAGCCCGCTCAGAAGAACATCCATTGAATTCTGCGTTCGTGTCTCCGATCACCACATCACGAATTTACATGATATTCCAGTTAAACCAGTGCGATACCCATTCATATATCCAGTTTTTTGGAGCCTCGTCACACCTGCCATAAAGTTCACTACACTGAACATACACCTGGGGACCCCTTAATGCAAGGGAGCAGCACTACAGCCACGCCACCATGCCCCCCGCCACCCATGTTTAATACCTGCTTTAATGCATTTCATTGTGAAGAAGATATCAAGTATTTATCTTAGTATTCTGAATGTTCTTAGAGCAGGAATATCATGAAGTCAATGTGCGGCGATCGCTGTCTGCCCCTCTCAGTGCAAGAAGAAGTCAGTTGAAGAAGCGCATAGAGATTAACAACTGGGTCGGGGAACACTTAATATAAAGCATTTAATGCGCAACATTAATTAATGACGGGGTTTGAAAAAATCTAGTAAATTAAACATTCATGTAAGATGAAGTTTAGTTTGCGACATTCTACTGACAAAATAAACTATTAGAATAAAGTGGAAATGTCGACTTTAATCTTGACATAAATGGCGAGAATAAAGTGGAAATGTCGAGAATAAAGTCAACATGTTGACTTTAATCTCGACGTAAATGTCGAGCATAAAGTGGAAACGTCGAGAATAAAGTCAACATGCCGACTTTAATCTCGATGTAAATGTCGAGAATAAAGTGGAAATGTCGAGAATAAAGTCAACATGTCAACTTTAACCTCAACATTTAGATTTTTTTTTTCTTCGCTGTGTCCGTATTTTGTTTTTTCCATCAAGGCCCTAATACGCTTCCGTACACTTGATATACAGTATGAAGCAGATTTGTGCATTCATAGATGTACATGAAAAGGCCTTGTAAGCACACTTAGGCCGGGGATATACTTAAGGCTGTGTGATGTGTGCACTTAGTGTACTGACTATACTTGTGTGTGTACTTTAAGTAAATCTGGGGGATTCCACCAGGTGGAAGAACAAGAAATCATCACTGTGAGAAAACAATATCTGGTTTTGCTGTGTTGTGAGTTGAGGTAAGAAAGATGTTACAAATAAAAATTCTTCGCATTCTGATGCTGTTGCGAGAAAAGAAGACAGCAACAGCGACACAGTGTCGTGACAGTATGTGAGACCTTTTAAATGTATTACATCATTACGATTGGGAATATGTGATGTTTGTATCACCAATACAAGAAATTGATGAAGAAAAGCACCATGAAGACATTTGTATGTCAGCATTTAAGTTTGATGATTTGCTTCATCACATCGAACCATACATCAAAGCACGCACATTAATCCAATTGGAGCTGCAAGCCTGCTGTCACATATTGATAGTAAACAACGATGCTGACGTCACGTACCAAAACTTAATCACACACACCATTCATATTTTTGCTGGTACTGTAACTCACTCTTGCATCTCGTTAGTTTGTGACGAAGATGCATCAAAAAAACGGAAAACTCTAGGTAGCCATGATGCATGTGCATAAACGTTCTGAGCTTGAAGTATAAACCTGCCCTTAAGTATTCAGCCCAACAACTCAAAAATGAATTTTATTAAAGGATACGTTTTGGTATTTTTCAAGTAATTTCTTCACAAACATGGTTTATATGCATTTACCACGTGAAATGGTGTTCATTCGTAAGTTATTCTGCTTTAACTTACAGCAAGGTCATTTGAAATTCTGGTTCTTGGTGTCAAATTAATGTGAAAAATACATTTAGAGCTAAGGGGAATGGTAGAGGTTTGACTAAATTCAGAGTTCAGTCATTCATAAGCAATTCCGTACTTGTGACTTTTCTTGTATTTTAGTGTTGGTAACTATTAGTTTGAGTTTTAATTGCAATTGTGGTTTACAGCTTTGGTGTCATTTGTTCATATAGATTTTCATCACCATCTCCATTTGAGTTTCTAGCCATATGCTCTCTTACCCTTTTTGTAATCTTTTTTTTTCTTCTGTTTGATCAGGTCTTCTCTTGCTCAATGTTATGTTCTACCATAGCATGAGGCCTTCAAATAAGCACCAGAGCAGGCCATGATCTCCACGGGTCAGTCCAAACTAACCTCAACCCAATCCAGTCAACTGACATGAGCTTGGAAGTACCTAACCATAAACTTCCTGAAGGTGTAGCAAAAGTCCCAAAAGAGGAAGGGTTGGTCAATCTTTGGCTTTTTTTAACATAGGGGAAACAAAGAATCTTTATAAATAAAAGATTTATGAATCAAAAAAATGCTCTTTAACAGTGAGGCTCCAAAGGGCACAAAAGGCACAGCAGGAGTTACCTTTCAGAAAAATATTTTTATTAATGTTTAATGCAAACTTTATTCAACCAACTAACAAAAAGAATGCAGAGCATCAATGTATCAATCAAATGTACAGTTCAAGTATTATCGATATATATTCTTTCATCATCTTAATTTTGTACACACCTCTTACCCCTTCACAGATTAAGAACACTTTTCCTACTTCACACAATAAATCTATTACCAATTGAGACATTCTGAATCAAGCAATTTTCTAAATGTAACATACATCACTGATTTTCTTTAATTAATATTTTAGATGTATGTTTAATATATACAAGAAACTAAAATATGAAACGTATAGCATTGCACAAAGCTGTGAATGACATCAATTGTATATTGGAATCGCAAATGAACCCCGGCTACTGAAATCCCATCTTCATTTCCAGTCACCGGTTCTTGTGAATTTCCCTCTTATCAACAGAACACAACACTCCTCACACAGCCCACTGACATCACCTTTCAGAAAAATAGGCAATCCAATGGCAAACGAGTCCCAATACACAAACTCAAAAGGGTCAAAAATCCTGAAAATCCACATCGAACAATAATTATCGCAAGAACTCCTCAAAGCCAGCACATATGTACTGCAAAGGAGCCTTTATTGGGTGGAGGGCAGTCCCTTTACGGTGACAAAACAATAAACATAGACAGCAATATTACCATAAACAAATGAATCAAAAATTAACAAAAAAAAGACTTTTAAAGGAATTTGATTCCCAGCAAGGAGAGGAAACCTGTCTGAAACACAACACCACTTCCACTAAGCTACTTGAGGCTGCTGCCTACCTAGGGCCACAAATGGGGAAACCAGCATTAAAGATGGCAAGTAACCTGGTGTAGAGGTTAATTAAGACTTTGGACTACAAACCCTGAGGTTGTGGTTTCAAATCCTACTACTGAGGGTTACTACATCCTAGTGTTTGAGATCCTCACAGTTGCTTGATGTTGGACATTCTGGAGTACCACAGTTGTGGATCTGGTGAACCCTGAGACTTTGGAATTGTTGTCCTCTGTAGCCTTTGTGGCGGGCGCCTGGAAGATGGAACGAGGCAATACCTCCTCTGAGACACGAGAGTGTAGCCCCCTGGTTTGCATTGGGGCCACATGAATGAAGCTTGGAAATTCAACCCTGTTGGGGACCATGGCCACTGCCAGGGGGTGCCTGGTCGATCCCGTAGCTCAGGGGCCTCAAGCATAACGCCATGCGTAGAACTCACACTATAACATGACGTAAGCAAAAAGGCCGAAATGTGCTTACGTACAGAAAAATCCAGATGCATAAATCTGTGCGTTCGCCAACTTCCGCGTTCTTCCTCTACATAAATCCCGGTCAGCGTGAACAGTAGCATACGGACATGCGCCTGTTGTCCCGCCCCAACTCCCCCCAGAATTACGCCTCTTTGAATATGCAAATCAATATAAATAGCCCTTAAGCTCAGTGTTCTGTGAAAAGACAATAGGAAAAGCAAGAGGGAAAATGGAAGAATTTCAGCAAATACCAAGTGGAGGCAAGGAAAAACATACTATTTGTTGGTTTAAACAGTGGTATAAACAACAAAAGGAAGCTGATCGACTGACATAGCGTGTCAGAGAAACTCGAAAGCTCAAGTTCACAAAGTTGCACAGTGCCCGAAATAAAAAAGAAGTTGTCAGATATCAAAGTCACAGTGAAAAGGTGAGTCGTAGCCCACCGTCTGAGTGTCATATGGAAACTTATTAGGGTACAGAGAAAAAAAAGGCACACAGTGGGGAAAAAGCACAAAATGTCAACTTCAATCTCGAAATTTCCACTTTAATCACGTAGTTTATTTTGTCATTAAAGTAGAACATCATAAACTTCATCTTAAAATCGTTTAATTAACCAGTTTCTCAAATCACATTGTAATTAAAGTAGCACGTTAAATGCTTTGTTTTGTATGTGTTCTTCTATGTGCTCTATGTGTGTGAATCACTACTTGCTTCTTAAACCAGCTCTTTTCCTCCAACTGGACACAGAATCCATTACATTCGTGATATTACAGCTCTCTGAATAACTAAAATACTGAGATGTATACGTGATATCATTTTCATGATGATAGGAGTTAAAGCATATTAATAAACATGGGAACACGGTGGCGCAGTGATTGTGCGCGACCTTCAATGAAATAATTTATTGCAGCAGTACTCAGGGGTGGCTCTAGTCTCATGCCGGCCCTGTGCAGAGAAAGAATCAGTGGCCCCTTTGCCCGCCAATGTCAATATGGTATCTTATGCACAGCGGATGGCCACGTCCGTTGCAGAGACTGCATAGCTGCCTCGTGCTCATGACACAAGCATTTAACTTTTGCCGAAATTTGCCGCTACGTTTTTAGCTGTGTCATTATTTTCTCTTTCTGTTTTATATTCAATAGCAAAATACCCGTGCTTCGCAGCGGAGAAGTAGTGTGTTAAAGAAATAATGAAAAAGAAAAGGAAACATTTTAAAAATAACATAACTTGATTGTCAATTTAATTGTTTTGTCACTGTTATGAGTGTTGCTGGTATATATATATATATATATATATATA
>JANRMT010062837.1:2751973-2769534 GCA_026402145.1 Polypterus bichir lapradei
ATATGGGAACAGCACTCATATCAATGACAAAACAATTACATTAACAATCATGTTACGTTATTTTTAATATTTTTCCTTTTCTTTTTCATACCTTCTTTAACACACTACTTCTCCGCTGCGAAGCGCGGGTATTCTGCTAGTACACATATATATGGTTGAAATAGTTTTTACTGTCAAATAATGCAAAGAGTACGCAACACGTGTTTCGCCCTCATTCTGTGCTCATCAGGCGTACACACTCACTGCACTCCCCCTTTTGGGAATCAAACCTCGGGCGTTGCGCCACAGCGTGCGGTTCGTTTATTTGACAGTATGTAGATTGGGGTAATTACATTCAAGACATTCATAGTCTGAATCACAATCCGATTGTATAGGTGGTTACCTACCAGGTAACGCTTGTGGTTGGTCAGCAAGTCGTCTAATGTTTGCCAAGGTGCCCTTTTTCAGTTGCGAGAAGCAGATCATAGAATGGTTGAAATAGTTTTTACTGTCAAATACTGCAAAAGAGTACACGAGTGTTGCTGTCATCAAGGATTTGATTATCATTATTTCTTTCAATCAGTATTTGGAGGATGTGTTGTTTTGAAGTTACATTCCGTGTTTGTCAACCGTTGTAAAGAGAACAGGTTTCATTCATCGAAGTGTTCACTACGCAATAAGATTGTTAAGCCTTATGATAATGTTCCCGCACGGAGGATTTAGAGAGACGCACTGGAAGAAGTATAATCTAAACCTCTCTACAGTTTTGTTTATTTTCAGGTTGTAATGTTCATCAAATTTATGTATCATCCCAGTGGCGGACCGTGCATTTCACACTTAGGCCTTCAGTAGTGCTCCGTCTGAATCCATCCGCCCCTCAAAAACTAATTTATGGTTATAAAAACCATCTTAATATGCAGAAATACAGTATAAAGAGCCACTGCATCGCAGATAGATAACTCCTGTAGCCACAATAAATGCCTTTATTGAATAGACAAACCAGGAGTAAACAAGTTCCTTTCTACTGCAGCTACAGCCGTGACACACATAAAAAACATCAATAATAACTCATAAACTTGCAATATTATTTAGGAAAATCACAACATTTTACTCACCAAAAATTCGGATTATTTTTAAACAAAATCTATCCTCCTCTCTTTCCTCAAAAACAGTTCAGTTACTCTGCCGTACAGATTATCCGTGCTCTTCAGTTTCATCAAAAATTCCCTTTCTATCGCCATCGAAGCTAATGTTGAAAGTCAAACCTGCTCTGTCGTATTTCTGGCATAAGTTTTAATTCGCTTTAGGGCTGAAAATGTCCGCTCGACAGAAGCAGTGTACACGGGAATGGTCACCGCCAAATATACCAATGTGTACAGCTGCCCCATGCTCTCATTCAGATTTTTCTGATGAAGGAAGTTAAGGAGATCATTGGGAGATTTTCCTACAAAATCATCCATGGCATACATTACAGTCAGTTCTGTTTTTAGCCGAGACAGATCAAAATCTCCTCCGTGGCTCTTGTGTTAAACTGGAGAAGGCTGCATGCGTGAAATTTTTCTTGCATTCCCAAAACTTCTTGGGGTCGAGGAGCGTGACAAACATCAGTTTTTCGTGGTCTTGAAATCTGGTCTGTGTCTAGCAAATAATATTGTCCAGAATCCTGCAATGGAGTTGGCGGTAGTGAGCGCGAGGATCTTGCGCTCGGAGTGCCTGCGGTGCATTCAGTGGCCTCGTAGAGTTCCTCATATCGGCTTCTATCCAATCAATGGGTCTGAATGTGGTGACGTTGCCGTACGCCTGCTAGACGGCCCTACTGACACCAACTCAAAATCTGATTGGTTGAAGCAACAGTTTAATCGACATTTATTCTGTGTTAGAGGGCAGCAGAACGGATTGTGAATGCCTCTCTGCCTGGCAACAAATGACGGCTGAAATGTGATTGGTTAAAAGCTTTAATACGAAAATACTGGAAGCAGCACAACCATCGGATTAAACTTGTCCACGGCTTTACTTAATTTTAGCTCAGACCCGGCACTTAAAAGTTTCTCTCGCACTTTCGCTGAGGGAGGGTTTCTGCAGTAGCTGCACTTATGAATATGCTAAGCACAGTCCTTCACCCGCGAATATTTACCTTATATGGGCAGGCACTCAATTATGTGGGAGGCGTGATGATGCGAGACGCAACTCCGCCTCACACGCCGACCGAGCTGCAGGCTATTGCCGTATACAGTATATGGACAAAATTAGGTTCCAGTTATGACCGTTATGCGTAGAATTTCGAAATGAAACCTGCCTAACTTTTGTAAGTAAGCTGTAAGGAATGAGCCTGCCCAATTTCAGCCTTCCACCTACACGGGAAGTTGGAGAATTAGTAATGAGTGAGTCAGTGAGTCAGTGAGGGCTTTGCCTTTTATTAGTATAGATATATATTAGCTTGGCGGCCCTGTGCAGGTGCACAGTTTGCACATGTGTGAGCGGAGAGCCAGATACTTGCTAGCGTAGCAACACCGTGTCCTTTAATTATTAACAATATGGATTATTTAAATGAAGTTAAATTTTTATCTGTATAATATAATAAACATATTTTGCTGCATTTCATCTTAAAAATGATATTGTCATCATATGTAAATACGCCCTTTATAAAGTGACTCAGGTTGTGCAATATTATAACTGTAGTGCAAGTTTACAGTGAGGTGATTATACTTATAAGTACAAACAGTTCTACAAGGAGCAGTTGATGGACTGATTGAGTGCGTTTAGAGCTCTTGGGATGAAACTCTTTCTGAAGCGCGAGGTCTGTACAAGAAAGGTTTGAAGCGTTTGCCATGTGAGAGGCAGTTCAAATAGGAAGCATGACCGAGGCAGCGTGTGCTTGATGCTGTATACCGATAATTCTCTTTCCAATCAGCTGCTCCGAGTGGTGCAGTGAGAGTAATATGGAAAAAGATGATCTGTTGTTGCAACCCCTAACGGGAGCAGCTGAAAGAAGAAGAAGGAGGTGCAGTGAGAGTAACAACGTTAAAGCAGTTATGGTATTTGGAATAGTTTGACCATTCTGTGGACCATTATATTGTTACAGGTTAATTACAATCAGATGCATTAAAGTAATAAACAATATGCGGTTAATTTCAGTGTATTTATAAAGCCGTGTCAGGGACATGGATCTGAAAAAGAAAGATAAACCACACAGGAACAGTATCACTGCTTTGACGCTGGGTGCCACAAGTCTGCAAAACCGAGCGCAGAACTTGCGTACGACAGGGTATGAGGTACTGTGGAAATGTGAGTGGCTTTACGCCAAGTTTAGGCTTTATACATCGCAATTTGAACGTGGAAACGTTCTTACGCAACATTTCTGTGCGTACGCACCGTTTATACATGAGGCCCCCGGACTGCAGCACTTCCTTCACTCCAGGAAGTGATGCAAGGAGATCATCAGGGAGCACCTGGAGCACATCCGGGTGAACTATAAAAGGGGCCACCTCACTCCATTCTGTGAGGTGGAGGACAGAGCTTGCGAAGGGAAGAGTAGAGGCAGCAGAAGAGAGAAGAAATAAAGAAAGGAAAAGAAAAGAAAAGGACTGAGCTTATATTGCAGATTGGTGCACAGTGTGCTGTTCAAGAGAAAGAAAATAAATAGTGTGAGTTTTCCAAGTGTGACTCTTGTGTCTGTCTGTGTCAGATTGGGTGGCTGGTATGCCTCCTGCAGGAGTCGCACCTTCAACCTTCCTAATCTCTACATGCTCTGACATTACCTGGGGAAGATAATGTCTGTAACACCAAGCACAATACAGCTAACTGACAAAGAAAGACAGAGAGTGTCCTTAATACTGCAGCGCTATCCATCCTTCCAGATTTGAATGGGTTTTTTTTCCCCAGCAGAGCCTTGCATTGATTTTGCACTGAGTGATTGTTTGGTACAAGCAAAGTATAAAGTTATTATCTGAGTCATAATTTCTTTTTGTTGTGGTTATTTTGTGGACATTGTGACTTTAAGGTGGTACTTTAAGCAGAGCTATGTTTCCACAATGCTTTTCCCAACAGTAAACCTGGTCTGTTGAGAATCTAATGCTCCATGCTGGACACAATGACCAATAAATGCAAACTGTGCTCAACAAGCTGAGCAGTAGCTCACTCAGTTATGGTGGTAAACAGATGAATTTACAAAGGGTAGTGCAGCTTAAGCAAGTTGTTATTTTCTAGTGCTGCCAATAAAGCATTTGTTTGTCTGGTTTGGTGTGCGTCACATCCAGAGTTAGTCTTTTCTGTGTCACTGATGATGTCTGGGTAGGCTTTTTTCTCACTGCATCGCAAAACTAGTAAACAGAAAGGCAAGAGAATGGGTGTTGTGACAGATGGCTGGGGCCCATGCCTGGCCGAGACGCCCCTTCACCACATCTGCCAGGGGGACAAGGGTGGGAAGCCCAGTATCTCCCCCTGGATTCTAGATGGCAGCATCCCTGGGTTGCAGCGGGACCTCCTACTCCCCCAAGGCTTCATGTAGGTTGGGGTCCTGTGTAGCTCTTTGGGGTTCTGCAGGCGCCGCCAGGCAGAGCTGGATTAAGGTGGGTGCTATTGATGCTGCAGCATTAAGCCCATTCCTAAAATAGGCCCAGATGAAAACAGACGAGAATCTTCCGGAAGCTGAAACGTTTTCCTTTGCTATATCAACCTCAAAATAATTCTTAGAATAAAATTTGGAGTCCGACTTTCAGAAGCCTAGACACAGCTTTACTTATACAGTTACTATTGTTCTTTGCACTGTGATGTAACTATAACGTCATGGTGTTTATTGTTAACCAAAGATTTCAAGTTAATGCTATCAATTTTACGTTAAACAGTTTACTTAGTAATTTAGCTGCGTTTTTTGCAATATGTTGGGGATACTTGCCACTTTATTATTGTTCGGTAAGTGCCACGTAGTAAATTTGTCACCTTGAAAGTTATTTGTACAGTAAAAATCAATGGCTATTTAAATGGTTATCTGTAACGGTAAAACTAAAAGCTGGCCCAGGCCCGGCATGGATGTTTAGAATTTTTAAAATCCTCAACAGGATTCTTGTCTATTATGAAATTTAAATCGTGGACAAATTTTTACCCTCAAGAGCCTGAACTGAGTCACTTTGACCCAATGTCTCTGCAAATTCATTTTTTCTTACTCTGTTTCGTAAGAGAATTGCAAAATTTTGTGTATTTCATTGTTAGGTTTTCTGCATTAAGTGCACTTTTCAGACAATTGCGATTGAATGTTGATGTTACATAGTTTGATGTTAATCTCAAGTTGTTACGATACTACATCGTTATTATTATTCATATTCAATAAAGTCTGGCTGGTTGCGTCGCAAGCAATTAAGGCTCCTTGGTCGGTCTGAGTGCACATGTACAGTGAGTGTCGAATGCACATTCACCAATGCCAAGAAAAAATAGGCCTTTTTTGCGCTGCAGCATCAGGCCCAATTTCGTCTTAATCCGGCCCTGCCGCCAGTGGGTGCTGCAACAGGAGCAGCTGGCCCCTTTTGGGCAGTGGTTTCACTCTACCCAGAAGTGCAGCAATCAACCACCTGGAGTACTTCCGGGTGCCTGATAAAAGGGAGCCAGCAACCACCACTCGGTGCCCAGAGTCGGGAGGAGGAGGTCTAAGCTTGTGGAGGAGTGGTGGTTCATGCATGTGGTGAGTGTACTCTCTTGAATTATGATACACTGATTTTAATGCTGTCATATTCACAAAGAAGAACATTATGCAACCCACAAAGGCACCAAGTAGTGACTGCTTTGTGTGTCAATACACCTTTGCTGGGAAAAAAAATAGCAGGTGTTGACTTAAGCAAAGAGAACAAACAAAAAAGATTTGCCTACAATGTAGTAACAGCTGTAAATACAAGGAAAAAAATAGGTGAAAGTTAATGCTCTGCTGAAAAAGTAATAGGGAAATTCAGGAATTAACTGTTGTTTTTTTGCAAGCACATGATGAATCTGCTCTACAGAAAAATTGAAAGTACTGTACCCTGCCTATATATATTGTCCTGGAAATGAAATAATTCATATCAAGTCAAAGCCATGTAGTTGTCCTAATTGTTTAGTCACCCCGACTCATTTTTCCTTGAGGTAGTGAGGTTCTGCGCTTGCTGGAACAGAAGAGATGAGTTGAGATGCAGGCTTCTTCCAGCGTGTCAAGTTCTTCCTAGCATTTAGAGTAAGAACTTAATAGTCTACCTTATGTGCAGTCTCCCTGTGTACCATAGTGTCCCTTCAACCTGAGACCCCAAAAGAGATTGTAGAAGCAGACTGGCGTGGGCAACCTCAGCCCCAAAGAAGGTACTCGGAGTCTCGGAACAGGCAGCAGAATCAAGCTTTATTGTACAGTGCACATACAGACTCAATTCAGATGGAATAAGCGAGCAGCCATGGGCAGCTCTTACATTTATTACAGTTCTTATCACACAAGCCATTATTCATCCTCATCTGACTCCTAACATTCCCCTGCTCTTGTTCTGTCCCTAATTAATTCCACCATTATTTCTCAGCTGAAGGGATGTCAAACCCTTCTCTGTCTATCTTGTCTGTCTGACAAGGCCTACCTGTACTTCCTATTAGCTCAAGAATGCTGCCATTATTTAAAGCCAATGAGTTCACATTCCCTCTCTATGCGAGGGGCCCATCCTTTTCCGGCTCTCCTGCACATCTAACCTTTGGCTTATGAACTATTGGTGGTTTCTAGCTCATACAGAATAATAACAACTATCTTGGGCTGTCAGATCAAAGAGCAGCCCTTTCAGATGATGAAACTAAAAACCTCCTCTAGCTCCAACGGCAAAATTGGATTTCTGATTGGGTTCCACTCCAATCTGCTCACCCCTTGTGTTACAATCAGCTAACCTAACCTATACAGTTTGGGAATCAAGTAAGGAAATCGCTTCAGACCAAGGGAGAACACACAGATTCCTCACTGACAAGACATAAAGTAGGAAAAGTCAAAAAGAAATCAACCAAAATCAGCACATTGTATGCTTGTCATTTTACAAGTAAGCTCTGAAATTATTTTAATATGCAGTGGTATTTTTACTATGCACAGTCTGGCAGGGTCTGTATAGGTGCAGATTTCTCTAATATAAACATTAACTTACCTAATTAATTGTATCTTCCCATCTTTTGTTAATGACTAGCGAAACATGCAAGTTCACACAACTTTCAGTCACTAAAAAATTAACCTGAGAAAAATATCCTGGTGTCTGTTCCATCTTCGTTGGCATCTGATTATTGTGGTACCATTTGAGTTTGTCCTCATTTGACAAAACCAAGAAATATATATTTAAACACTAAATGAAGGGAGAGTTTTGCAACAACTAACCGTGTAGAAAAATCTATTGGCTATGAGCTGCCTAAATTGAAACAGCAACACGCCAAATTCAGAATAAAACACCGTAGAGGTGAAAAAGGAAAAGTCACAATAACATGGAAAGAACATGCAGACTACACATTTTTTTAATTTTTCATAATTTATAATAACACTAGCCATCCCCTGCAGCTTCTCCTGCCTATTAGTTAAAGAGGACAATGAGGAGGGCCGGCCCAACTCTCTACTCCTGACGTCACTCTTCCCCCTCCCCTTGGCCTGCAGCCTCTGTCACAGATTAGTGCGAATTTATTGCTCCTGCAAGCGAACTATAATTCTTAGCGCAATGAGAGAAGTTGCAAAATCGGAATGTTCAAGCTAATTTTAGAGAAAAAAAAAAAGATCTAAATCCTTTAAGTAGTTCTCTCGTTCGCTGACTAAGCGGGGTTAAGGTTATGCCCTGAGGCAGATACATGAGTGAGGAGGGCTCCGCAGCCCGGCGAGTCTCTCTCGGAGTCACGCTAATAAATCGGTACCACAAGTGAACCATGATACTTAGCGTGATGAGAAAGTTGCAAAATCAACGGAATGTTCAAGCAAATTATAGAAAAAAACCCGATCTAAATCTGTTAAGTCATTCTCTCGTAAAAAAGTGGACAGGCATACAAACAGGTCTAAAAAACTATAAGAAATTTCGGGCTTGGACCGCAAAATTTTTAAAACCGTTTTTAGCGAGTACCTATGGGCCAAGGGTAACCTACATTCCAAATTTTAAGTCCCAAGTCCTCATGTTTCAGGAGATTTCGTAATGAGTGAGTCAGTGGTATTTGGCTTTTACTGTGTATACAGTATATATATAGATTAGCTGATACGTTTTAGGCTTACTAACCAAACTACTGGATTCAGTTAAGAAATTAAGTAATTATGTGTTTTTTAAATGTTTACCCTTTTGTCATGGCTTGCTGAAATGCAAGTGTCCCATCCAACATCTACACTACCTATCTGTCAATTTCTCTACTTTCATGAGCTGAGAATTCCTCATTTTTGAGTGTGATTGGATTCCATAATTGTGGTAACTCCTTCATGGGATGATACCATGAATGCTACTTCTTTGTATTTCCCAGTTTACAGTGGCTTCACAAATAGTTAATAAACGGGATGATTAGTTGAATAATGAGTTTTTCGTATGCTGGGAAAAACTTCAGTTTTCTTTGTTGTTCCCACTACTTAACCCCTATTCATTAAGAAACTTTTCACATGCACAGTTATCATGATCCCAACGTTTTTGAGTTATGCATGGTTTTAGTGGTGTTAGCTCTCCTGTTACGACTCACAGATGAAATTCTTGAAACTCCTGGAAGACTCTGTTTTAAAATGCACAAACAATGATGTAAATACGCAATTTTTTGAAAGCAGACAGACATTTTTGAGTGATTTGTGATTTTTATGTTGATCCCTATCATATCCCACCCACTTCTCCACTGGTGAATCACTGATATTGAATGTGGCATTCACTGTAAGTAGGGACAAATATAAACAATTTGTCAAATTCATTGCCATCAACTGAACCATTTTGGCATGTTGGTGCATTTTTAATTTAGAATTCCCAAAATTACAACCCTGTTTATTGATGGAACCTTCGAAAGGTACGAGTGAAGCGATTTGTCATTACTGTGCCTAAATTGCACACTCAAAAATAAATGGCTATTACTCTGCTTTTGTTGTAATGAAGGAACTGCAAATGGCTAGGTTGTGAGTAGCAAATGACCAGTAGTGAGTATAACACTTCAAATTTTTAAAAGAAAGTATTTATATGGTTAAAAACCTTTATTTATACCAATATCAACTAAATAAAACAGACAAAAGATTGGTTGCCTTAGGGAAAAATGGGTTTTACAGTACATAACCAAGAGATTTTATGATACACATCCCAGGAATCAAGTGGCCTTTATGCCACAATCTGTCAGCTATCATTGTGCTAAGTTTAGATGTCATATCCCATAGCATTGCAAAGTTATACGGTTTGGCAAAAGGTGCACAAAGTGGAAACATTTCGTCTCGTGGATCTAAACAATCTCTCAAAACAAATAATAATAATTCTTTACATTTACATTTTCGCACTACTCAAAGCACACTCCACGCAGGGAGGACATGGGAAGCAAACCCACAATCTTTTTATTACAAATCAGCAACACTACCACTGCACATTTGCATGGATCAGTATTTCAGTTAGAATTATATATCTTTTATTTTTTCGAAAAAAAATTATATATACACTCACAGTTTGTAACTATGTAAAGTATGTGTAATTATGTACTCATCCAAACCTTTACTTTCAAAACGACTTTTCATGCCAATCCTTGAAACATTTTCCGTTTACCAGTAGACACATAGAAACCTTACATTTTGTACAATTGATCTGGGTTTTTGTGCTGCATTTTCTCCTGCCTTCTGTTGCCATTGTCCACAGGAGTTCAGTTAAGTTTTTAGTTGTTTATTTTTGTTGTTGTTGTGGTTGTTGCATTTTTTTCTTTCATGTCACATCTGGAATAAACTAAGTGCACAGATACATTTTCATATAATCTCCTTGCAGTACTGTGATACTTCTCTCTAAAATACTAGAGAAAGTAGTTGCCAATCAGCTTCAGTCAAAACTTACGCATTACAATTTATTTGAGAAATTCCAGTCTGGTTTCCGCACTGGTCATAGTACAGAAACGGCACTAATGTGGTTTGTAAATGACATTCTGATATCCTCTGATGAAGGAAACTCCACTGTAATTATGTTGGTAGACTTAAGTGCAGCATTTGACACCATTGACCATTCTATTTTACTGCACAGGCTAGAAAATGATATTGGGCTTACAGGCACCGTGCTCGCTTGGTTTAGTTCTTATTTATCAAATCGATTCCAATATGTAAAGAAATATGCTGACAGTACTCCATCATTATACACAGAAGTTCAATATGGTGTCCTGCAGGGCTCAGTACTGGGACCTTTACTGTTTTCACTTTACATGCTTCCACTGGGATCTCTCATTAGGAAACATAATGTTAATTTTCACTCGTATACAGATGACACCCAGTTATACCTTTCATTTAGATCAAATGAAGTTTCTCTGATGTTTTCCTTAATTAGTTGTGTTAGTGAATTAAAGGAGTGGATGGATGAGAACTACTTGTCTTTAAACACAGATAAAACAGAGATATTAATTGTTGGAGGGAATGACGCTGAGGGCGGCACGGTGGTGCAGTGGTAGCGCTGCTGCCTCATGGTTAGAAGACCCGGGTTCACTTCCTGGGTCCTCCCTGCATGGAGTTTGCATGTTCTCCCCATGTCTGTGTGGGTTTCCTCCAGGTGCTCCGGTTTCCTCCCACAGTCCAAAGACATGCAGGTTTGGTGGATTGGACATTCTAAATTGGCCCTAGTGTGTGCTTGGTGTGTTTGTGTGTGTGTCCTGTGGTGGGTTGGCACCCTGCTCTGGATTGGTTCCTGCCTTGTGCCCTGGGATTGGCTCAAGCAGACCCCCATGACCCTGTGTTCGGATTCAGCGGGTTGGAGGATGGATGGAATGATGCTGATCACAACAATATTCTGTCATCATTTAGTTGGAATCACCATTAATTTTACTGAATCAGCCGGAAATCTTGGAGTTCTCTTTGACTCTAGCATGTCATTTAAAGCACATATTACAAAGATATCCAAATCATGTTTCTTCCATCTTAAAAATGTTAGGAAATTAAGGCGCTTTCTAAATAAACAGGATTCTGAAAAATTAATTCATGCATTTATTTCTTGTAGGATTGACTACTGTAATGCGGTGTTCACTGGATGTTCAAACTGTTCTTTATACAGCCTCCAGTTAAACCAAAATGCTGCTGCAAGAATTATCACAAGAGCAAGAAAATACGAACACATAACTCCAGTTCTTAAATCCTTACACTGGCTCCTGGTTAAGTTTAGGGCAGATTTCAAAATCCTCCTTTTAACATATAAAGCATTAAATGGCCAAGGTCCAGCTTACTTATCTGAACTTATTATGACTTACAAACCAGAGCGCACATTAAGATCTCGAGATGCCGGTCTGCTTATGATTCCAAGGATTAATAAAATAACAGTGGGAGGTCAAGCTTTTAGTTACAGGGCACCTAAACTGTGGAATGGTCTTCCTGCTGCTATAAGAGATGTCCCTTCGGTCTCAGCTTTTAAATCCCGGCTGAAGACTCACTACGTCAGTTTAGCATATCCTGACTAGAGCTGCTGATTAACTGTACATACTGCATCTCTGTTGTCAGTCATTAGCACTAAAACATAAGTAACAGGATACTTATAATTGGATACTAACCCTCACCTATTCTGTTTTTCTTCTCGGTACTCAAATGTGGCTCTTGGTGCCAAGGCCCACCTGCCAAGTTGTTGCGCCTGCCTTTGGTAAAGTCATCCCTGGTGGTGGATCGTTGGAATCATGGGAAAGAGAGGTTCTTTCATCGGATTGGCTGGCCCAGCACTGTTTCAGCTATGGAATGGCCAAATGGGGGAGGCAGCTTGATGGATGAGGTCTCCACGAGTCTAAACAAATCCAAATCATATTATGTGATGTCATCCACTGTTAAATTCTGCTACGTACTTCTAAAATTTTTATACTGTATTGAGGATTTGTTCTGTTCTATGTATTGTATTGCATTGTATTGACCCCCTTCTTTTTGACACCCACTGTATGCCCAACCTACCTGGAAAGGGATCCCTCTTTGAACTACCTTTTCCCAAGATTTCTTCCATTTTTTCCCTACTGGGGTTTTTTTGGGTATTTTTCCTTTCTTCTTAGAGAATCAAGGCTGTGGGGCTGGCAAGAGGCAGGGCCTGTTAAAGCCCGTTGCGGCACTCCTTGTGTGATTTTGGGCTATACAAAAATAAATTATATTGTATTGTATTGTACTTGGTTAGGGACAACACCTTTGATGACATCCCTCAGTACAGGGCAGGAAACAGGAAGCTCTGAGTATAGAGCTAGTCGCACAGACACATACACTTAGACCAGTGTTTTTAAACCACTTTTGAGTTGCAGGTGCCAGTTGCTGGTCGTAAACATATAAGACTTATAAGGCCCCACCACCGCCAGGGAGACACCCCCTCAGTCTTTCTCTCATGTACTTGTGACACAATAACGTGAACAGTTTGATACAGTGACATTCGATCAAAGGAGGGGGTCCTCACGTGAAACTTGAACAGGCACAAGTACAGCATAACAATACTCATAGGTACGCTAAGAAACATTGCCTGGACTCTGAGTGGAAATTCAAAGAGCTCTGCTCAGAAACTAACATAGGGAGAACATTCAGCAGACTACTACCAGTGTCCGGGTATAGTAATTGAACCCATGACACATGAACTGTTAAACTGCACGCCGCAATGCTTCAAATTTGTACTAAAAGCAGTACTTGCAACTCAAGAGTAGCATCGAGTCCTTCATCAAGCACATCGTTCTCAATAAAGTCAAAGCCGTGATCAGAATCTGAGTCAAGCTTTGTGTGCAGCAATGCGTAAAGATGAGCTATTGCAGAAGAAATTCATTTCCTGCATTTTACACACTGCAGTGACATGTAATACAAATGAGCAACCATGGGCATACATCAATAGCATGCTCTGAAACTCAGCTACCTAATGGTAATAAGCCTTTGAAGGTGTGTGGCTTGAGTTAAGTGAGATCTTTGATGAAAGCAGATTCATTCAGTTGTGATGACGTGCTGCTCGCCATAAGGTATACAAGTCACATATTTCAATAATCAAAGGGAGCAGACAACATGGAAATAGGTATACTGCAGCATTCACAAACATCTTTGAAATACAGCAGTGTCCCATGGGACACCTTGTGCAAAAGAGATTAAAGTGTAGATTTTAGGTTGTATCAACAATTCCAAAGTTCATTAACATTATGGAGTGATGTTCTATTTGTGTTGCCTCCCTCTACTATAACCCCCCACCATTAAACTTTTAAAATGCCATATTACCTTCGATTTTAAGTTGAACCAATGGCAAACTATGTGCAATATTTTGTGAAAGTCATTTTTTGCCTGATTGTTCAACAAACAAAGAGACACAGAAGATGCAATCTGAGGGTTGAAATGAGGTTCTTATTGTGCAAAAATTGAAAAGACAGAGGGTATTACAATTTTATTTATATAGGCCGTTGTCATATGTGAAATAGTACAGTGAAATTCTTACTTACATTTTTTACCTGCTAATCAACAAGTAATAAGACTATTTGAATTCTTACCTTAGAAATTTCACAACTATTATACCATTAAAAACAGAATATTACAATTCTGTTTCATCTTCTTAAAATTATCATGAAGGTCTAAGAGTACGAATAAAGAAAATGCATAGGTTTAAGCTTGTGAAATTGTTTGTCTGCTGAAATGGAAGCATCACTTGCTGTCAAAATGAAAGCCAAATAAATTGAAATGAAAACAAGTTTGATTTCCTAAATTTGTGATTTAGAATCACTAGAAATAGCACACATTCTCTCTTGTAATGAATAAACAATATAAAAAGTTGCCAGATGTTATGTACCATTTAGGTACCCAGGCAGGTGATAGACACACGTCAGGGTGGACAGGTAGATGTTGCTGGGGGAGATATGCCCTGACATTGTAAAGGGGAGCCCAGAAGTAAACTGGTAAAGGGCACCAGAGCAAAGGATAAGGAAGAAGGTCGCTTCTAATGCTTCTTAATTATTTCTAAAGCCACATGGGTCAGCATACAGTATGACTAGGGTGTTTGACCTGAAGAAGAGCTTGAAATGGCTAACCAGCACAATTCCAGCTCACTGGCCTCAAGGATGCACTCATCTGTTGCAATAACAGAATTACAAACACACATATGCACACAGAGACAGAGTAGCTTTTGTGCCAGGTAAGGTAATGCTTTCATTAATAAACAGCACACATTAACTAATAAACTGAAATGCAGTTTTTTGAAAGCAGTTAATACATTTTCCAATTGAAGGCTTGGAGATTCAATAGTTGCAAACAATAATTAACACGTAACCCCTGTGGAGCTGTGGTATACATTATTCAGAGAAGTAAGCAGTAATAAATATTAATGATCAATTAAAATTAGGCTTGTGAATGGCAGTGAGTATGGTAAATTAAAAGTTGACAATAACACATGATGTGCTAAAGTCAGAAAAATTTGAATCCAGCTCTCCATTCAACCATCTATCCTACTGAAATCCTGGCTAGGTTACAGAAAATAAATAATAAAAAACTGAAATTAAATTCAACGTCAACAGCATTGCACTCTAAAATTAAACAACTATCTAAAGCAGTTAATAACCAAACGCATTAGACATAAGCCCGAACAGATTATAAATGGCAGTCTGTAAAGAATTTAAAGGCAACATAATTATCTCCATCAAAACACAGGGTGTGTTACATTTTTTATTAATAATAGACAGTGAAAATGAAAAAGAAGTAGCAAAATGAAATACTACAGTTAATTGCTAAAGCTTCTCATAGGCCGGAGCTTACGGAGTGAAAAGCCAAGAAACTGATGGATCTTATTATGCTGACTTTGATTCTCACTAAGAAGTGACCCGAAAAATTGTTAAAGCTTTTTACACTCTGTCTGCTAAAACAACTCATTTGGGAACTAGAAAGAGAAAAAAATGGAGAAGGCAAATGCATCTCCTCAAGTGAAATGTAGCAGATCTTGTTAAGCTCTACCTTGGGAGTAATCTGAAGATAAAGCTGCCGCATAAATGATAGAGGAAACGGTTTAATGGACGGGAATGCAAAATCCTTGTTGAGTTTTGTCCAATTCTCTTTATTAATATCAGTGTCATGGTCTTTACCCATTGCAACCCAGGGACTTGAGCTGAATAGATCAGGACCAGATTGCTGCACATTGGAAAAGATTTGTTTTGGCCCTGATATGGCAGGTTTAGAGGTGATCTGAGTGTTGTGGCCAAGACCTGGAATTGGACAATCAGAATTAACACTGGCAAATCCACAATTTGAAAACCAGAATGAATGGTATCAATAAGAATAAAACAGAAGCCAATGTTTTTAAATTGTTTTGGCTTTCCTGTCCCAAAATTCCCTACTCCAATCTAAAATCCAGCACATATTAATTAATTAAATTTCCCGGTGACACTAAGTACATTTGATAATGGATAAATATACAGTTATAAACTGCTCAAAAAATTAAAGGAACACTTTGAAAACACATCAGATCTCAATGGAGAAAAAAATCATGTTGGATAACAATACTGATATGGACTGGATAATATGTTAGGAACGAAATGATGCCACATCATTTGATGAAAATTAAAATTATTAACCTACAGAGGTCTGAATTCAAAGACATCCCAAACATTAAAGTGAAAAAATGATGCGGCAGGCTAGTCCATTTTGCTGAAATTTCATTGCAGTAACTGAAAATCATACTCAGTAATTTGTTTGGCCCCCACGTGCTTGTATGCATGCCTGACAATGAGCATGCTCCTAATGAGACGACAGATGGTGTCCTGGGAGATCTTCTCCCAGATCTGGACCAGGGCATCACTGAGCTCCTGGACAGTCTGAGGTGCAACCTGGCGGCGTCAGTTGTACTGAAACATAATGTTTCAATATTGGACTTGGATCAAGCGAACGTGGGGGCCAGTCAATGATATCAATTCCTTCATCCTCCAGGAACTGCCTCCATACTCTCACCACATGAGGCTGGGCTTTGTCGTGCACCAGGAGGAACCCAGGACCCACTGCACCAGCATAGGGTCTGACAGTGGGTCCAAGGATTTCATCCCGATACCTAATGGCAGTCAAGGTGCCGTTGTCTAGCCTGTAGAGGTCTGTGCATCCCTCCGTGGATATGCCTCCCCCGACCATTACTGACCCATCACCAAAATGTTTGCTTGATCGCATAACGTTCTCCACAGCTTCTAGAGACCCTTTCACATCTGTCACATGTGCCGAGGGTGAACCTACTCTTATTTGTGAACAGCACAGGGCGCCAGTGATGGACCTGCCAGTTCTGGTATTCTATGGCAAATGCCAATCGCGCTCCATGGTGCAGGGCAGTGAGCACAGGGCCCTCTAGAGGATGTGAGGCTCTCAGGCCACCCTCATGAAGTCTGTTTCTGATTGTATGGTCAGAGACATTAAGACCAGTGGCCTGCTGGAGGTCATTTTGTAGTGCTCTGGCAGTACTCACCCTGTTCCTTCTTGCCCAAAGGAGCAGATACCGGTCCTGCTGATGGGTTAAGGACCTTCTATGGCCCTGCCCAGCTCTCCTAGAGTAACTGCTTGTTTCCTGGAATCTCCTCCATGCCCTTGAGGCTGTGGTAGGAGACGCATCAAACCTTTTGGCAATGGCATGTAGTTGGACTATTTATGCAACCATCTGTAGGGTCCAGGTATTGCCTCATGTTTCCAGTAGTGACACTGACCGTAGCCAAATGCAAAACTAGTGAAAAAACAGTCAGAAAAGATGAGGAGGGAAAAATGTCAGTGGCCTCCACCTGTTAAACCATTCCTGTTTTTGGGGTCATCTCATTGTTGCCCCTCTAGTGCACCTGTTGTTAATTTCATTAACACCAAAGCAGCTGAAACTGATTAACAACCCCCCTCTGCTACTTAACTGACTTGATGCTATATTCTGATTAAAAAGTGTTCCTTTAATTTCTTGAGCAATATATATATATATATATATATATATATTGTATTGGACAGCCGGGTCCCATGCCCGGTCGGGATGACCCTGCTGTATATGGTCCGGGGAAGCAGCCATGGGCTCCTCAGTACCTCCCCAGGGATGCTTGGTGGCAGCCTCCCTGGTTGATGATGCCTCAGTTTCCTGCAGGGTTTCATGGGAAATGGAGTTCTCCCCAGCCCTGTGGGGACCCGGGATGGCCGCCAGGGGGCGAGGCAGAGATAGTTAAGCCCAGCTGGTTTAATCATCGGCCCCACACGGGAGTGCAATTGGGAACAGGTGAGCAAGCACCAGGAGCACTCCCGGAAGGGCCATAAAAGGAGCCAGCAACCACCACTCTGGGCCAGAATCGGGAGGAAGAGGACGAGGTTGCCTGAGAGGAGTGGTGGTGCCAGCGGAAGGATTGCTGTATTTAAAGTAAGGTGCTTTGGGACTGTGTTATACCTGTGGGGTTCACGAGGAAGACGTGCCCCACAGGGGAAGAGTGTTTGGACTGTGTAAGTGTTTGGGACTGTGTTGGGCCTGTGGGACACG
>JANRMT010062837.1:2789534-2873351 GCA_026402145.1 Polypterus bichir lapradei
TCCTCCAAGGCGTCCCGGCCGGGTCGTGGCCCCTGGCATCCTTGACAATATATATATATATATATGACAGCAACACTCATCACTCACAACAGTGACAAAACAATTACATTGACAATCATGTTACGTTATTTTCAAAATGTTTCCTTTTCTTTTTCATTGTTTCTTTAACACACTACTTCTCCGCTGCAAAGCGCGGGTATTTTGCTAGTAGCATAATATAAGGCATGTAAAATTGAAAACGGTAAACTCATGGGTCATTTATTCTCACTCGTGAACTGAACTTTGAGTTAGTTCTTGTGAGGTGTGAACTTGCACAACACTGGAGGATTTCCTGTTGAGCCACACATACACTCGAGTGCCAAAATGCAAGCATTTCAGTCATACTTTGTAGCTGCTGAGGGAGGGAAGGCCATTCAAACAGCCATAAGAGAGTTAAAGTCCTAGTAAAATGTTTAGGGAATCTAGAGGAAAGTGGATAATACACAGACGAGATATGTGCACATGACTGCAGAATTCCACTTGCAGGATTATGGACGTGAGGTGGATGTTGCTACACCTTCTCATGCAGTCATCATAGGAGACTGGCCAGGTAAATGGTGTCTGGCATATAAAACCAGAAAAGCACTAGCAGAAGTTGTCTTTTGACCAACTGGAGGTGCGTGACTGTAGAGCGTGTGTGTTACAGGAAGAACTCCTTGTATAGAGAGAGTTGCTGATTTTTCTAGTATTTTTGTGTTTGTTATTTTTTCACTTTTTAAATTTTGGTAAATGTTCTTTTGTCCTCTTGATTTTTGTCCCGTAAAAAGGAGGAGGAAGGTTTGTTTTGATTGTTTTTATTTCTTATTTAACAGCTAATGTAAATTACTGTACAGCTTCACCTGCACTTATTTTTGTTTTTATAAATATATTCCGTGGCATATTGAAAGAACCATATTTATACTTGAGTGCAAGACACTACAAATATTTTTCTGTCACTTTAATGACAAAGAAGCATTATTTTGGACAAATAATTGGTCTGTGTCTCAATTTCCTAAACCACAGATCCGCCTAGGTACGGCTCCAGATGCCGGGAGTGAGAATGAGCGTGAAAGGGTGCCAGTACTTTGGGCCTAACAGCTGTATATGTTTGACAGAGATTGGGCACATGGTACAGATTGAGGGTGTTTCTCAACCTCCAGGTCATGGCCCACTTTTCACACAACTGTTTGGTCACAGGATGTTGTTGTTGGGTGTGCAAGTGGGTCACGATATTTATTCCAGTGTTTAGCTATAGACATCACATGAATGGGAACTGCCTCCTTGCTTTTAAATGTGCGCTTGTTTCACCAAGGGGGACCTTCCACCACTTGTGGGTCACAAATAAACTTAAAAAGGAAAACCTGACTCACAAGACCATACAGTTCGTGAAACACTGCACTAGGCTACCTGTTCTCTACAAGAGACAAGAGGATCCCACTTGTTCAATATTTGAAGTCTTTAATGCAACTATTCGGCCTAGCTGGGTGTGTGTGTTCACATAGCATTGCACCTTTCAGCTGCCCCCATGTGTTGGGGACATCCTGTTTTGAGCCATGCATCAACCAGATATGTATTAGCTGGGTTACTCCCTAACAACATGTTCAGTGCATTCTTATGTAAAATGTAAAAGATTTTGGACAACAAGCATATGCCAGTGTTTCAGCAGTTAACAAATATTGGCCTTCTCACTATATTTTAGCTTATTTCTAATGGTGACCCTCTCACTATATTTCTTCTTATCCCTAATAGAGGTCTTCTCATTAGATTTAACTTATCCTAATGGTGGCTTTATCATTATATTTTAACGTATCCCTTATGGTTATTATATCAGCATATTTAAGTAGAAAGAATACAATATTCTGCTAATGTTATTGTATTTATGTTGCATCTGGCATACTGTATTGTTTTCTGTCATGAACTATAAATCACTTGACATACTGAGTCAGACTGAAAGCATATCAGATCACCTCTGCTAAGCAAAAAAATCAAAGCTGGTAATTACATCCCGTAGGTGAATTTGTGTTCATTCGCAAAGCAGTGCTGCATACATTCAATATTTTGACCTTTTAACAATATCCATTCTATGCATCATATTAGTAGTGAGAAGCAGAACACATTAATGTGCAACTAAGGCCTTTTAGTCTAAAAAATTGCAATGTCGGCAAGTAACCAGGAGACTTTACTAAACTAATTCATAGTCTGAGTATGTCCAATATGTTTTTTTGTAATAAAATACCTTGGTGTAAATGTTTTTCCAGTTCAACTTAATGAAAACATTAATCAATCTATACTTGCTGAACTTTTCTTTTCAAATACACTACCTCAGCAAAGACTACTGCCATTTATTGGGATAAAGGGCTATGTGCTAATTCTGTAATCATAGGAAAATAAGGATACACTCTATGCATGAGCATATTAGATAAAGAAGTGTTTTTCAATTAACAACATCAGTAAAACTGTATATTTGGGGAAATATAAAGAAAATAATCATCTGTATGCCTTAAACCTAAAATTCTTTCAAAGCACATCACAGAGTGTGCACAGTAGTTAGTTACCTGCAGTATATTCACATTATGAAAGTTGAAGATTTCAGAATAGCATATTCCAATTTCCAAAGAAATGTAGAGAAAGGAGAAATAGTACTAAAATAGTATTTTTACAGGAGACCCACTTATTTAGGAAGGACCAGTTTCGGCTGCACAGAGACTGGACTGGTCAAATATTCTATTCCTGCTTTAAAAATGCAATGTCATTTGTAGTATCAGATGTAGTATCTGATCCTGAAGGGAGATATCATCATGGGTAATTTATTTAACTGCAAAGTGATTTTGATAACTATCTACACACCCAATGTGGATAATAGGGACTGTGAACACTTAAAAATTATAATGGCTGGGGACTTTAATTGTGTTTTAATTCCAGACCTAGATAGGTCTCTGTGACGATGCGGGTTCTGCTCCATGTTCCCATCTTGCTTTTGAGAGCTCTGAACCCAACACCATCAGTAATGTCACCGATGAGCTGGACAGTGAGGCACAACAATGAAGCAATGGGATGGTGCTTTTATTGCTTTTATTTGGTGCTTTTATTTAAAACAACAACAATCAAAGACAAAGTGTCCAAATTAAACTGCAGTGCATCAAAGTTAATAAATAAATAATACATAAAAACTGGTGAACAGTGGAGCTTAAAAACACAATAGACAAAAAGAATAGAAAAGTTAAAACAATGACTGGAAGCAGTCTTTTAAAACAAAGCCCGGTGCCTTCTTTTACTGGTGACTCCCCTGCTTCTCTCATCCAGGCTATGCACCAGGGGAGTCATCGTACATGCAGTTAACCTTCTTCCCTGTACTGGTCTGGTGGCCTTTCCAATCCCTGGCTCTGGTTCTGCTCACCCTGACTGAGATTTAGGCTCCCCAGCGACCTGGACACTCACGCTGCGGCTTCCACTTCCCAAGTCCCAACCTTCTCCCGGTTACTCCTGCGACAAAGAAGCGCTCAGCAGGAGCGACCACTACTGTCGGCCCACGGGTGCCGGCCAAACACCCCACTCGGACTCGCCTCTCCCCGCTGCCTGCAATTAGCATGAGCCTGCACTCGCTCGCTCTCCTGCACCAGCTTTCTCCTTCTTGCTTCCTTCTCCCTTCTCCATTAACCTCCCTTCACCATCTTTTTTCATTCCTTCTTTTTCTCTCCCCTAGCCGCCCCGCGCTTCTATTAAATGATCCAGGGACGTGGATCAGGTGTGGCAATCAGCAGCTCCTGGCCTCAATTACGGATGCGAATAACTCCTCACCTGTGCACTTAAGCGAGGACCGCCCGCATCACGAATTCAACCAGGAACCGCTCCCGCCACACTACCACACCCCCTCACAAAGCCGCAAGTGCAGCGACTATTTATTTAAAAAGTGGCCTTCTTGACTTGAGCTATGGACCTGCTACACCACAGTCTCCTGCCACAAGGGCAATGAAATCTAATACTGCAAAAGCAATTACACAATTTACACCTGATCACAACTTATCAGACCCCTGGAGATTTCTAAACCCAAACTCAAGAGCACATTCCTTCTACTCACCAGTGCATCACTGTATCTCAAGAATTGATTATTTCTTTATACATAACAATTTTATGCCTATGATTAAATCTTGTAAGTACAATGCTATTGTTATCTCCGACCACGCCCCTTTGATCATGGAGCTAAGATCACTATGCCCCACATACTCATCTCAAAGCTGCCGTCTTAACCCACTTCTATTAGCAGACGAGAGCTTTACAGAATTTATATCCAAGCAAATCGATTTTTTCTTAGAGACAAATACATACTCTGAAGGCCTTCTTAAGAGGACAGATTATTTCATATCTTTCCTACAAAAATAAACTGGAAACCAAGAAGGTTTCAGAGCTATCAGTGATATTACCAGAATAGATCAAGAACATGCCAGAACATGCTCTTACCTTTTTAAAATTCTATTTATTTATTTTCTTTTCCAACTATTAAAGTTTTACTCTGTTGGCCTAGCTCTCTTTCTCATGGGTGGGGCTGATTTGATTCTAACCTAGTTTTGTAAAATTTGACTTGTTTGTATGGAATGTTATTTGATTTTAATAAACTCAATAAAATGTTATAAAAAAAAGAATTGTTCAGTTTGCTTTGATTTTGAGATCAGAGCCAAACTGTGGCTGTTGATACAAGGCGAGCTAAACCTGATTGTATACCCAATCTCAGTTTATTTTTTAATTCCATCCTACGAAAACCCAAACCAAGCTCTGCCATTTCATTGCTTTACAGAGCCATTTCACCTTCTTTTAGAACAATAGAACAATTTTGACAAGAAAAAAAACATTCATTGTGATCAATTTGGCAATCCATCCTATTTGCCGGTTTGTCCAAAATAACTTTTGAGTCGAATTTTGAAAGTCGTAGATCTAGTATACCATGCATCTTTGGTTCTATGTGTGCGGAAAAAATATTAATATTAGTGAAAAATCTACCCTTAACAAGTTTCCATCTGTGTTATTGTTGATGAGGTTAGTTTAAAGTAACAACTGGGGCCTACCGTGCTAATTCCTTTCATAATTTAATAAACATCAGTCATGTCACCTCTTACTCTCCATTGGCTTACACCGAAAAAGTTCAACTGTTTCAATCTTTCTTAATAACTTATGCCTCATAAGTCTGACAATCAGCCTAATCATCCTTCTCTGGACTTTCTCTAGAATTGCTATGTCTTTTTTAATATGGAGAACGAAAGTGAGCACAGTACTCCAGGTGAGGCATCACCGGAGTGTTACACAGTCGACCCTTGATATACGACCGGCCTGACATGCGAACAACTTGATTTACGACCAAAATTTTTGTTTTGATTTATGACCAACATCTTGCGTTACGACCCGAATGCGGTCACGTGTATCCACTTGTGCGATTGTAAACAAACAGCCGAGAGCGTTCGTAAGCGTCAGTCGGAGCCCAGATACATATGTTTGTGGACATAATTTTGGTCAGTGCAGTGATTTATCTATATATATATTTCACTAAGACCATGGCAAGCAAGAAGCATAATTGCTAAGGAAGGAAGAGAAGGCAACGAAGGTAAAGAAAGCGATTGTTAAGGGATGTTAGCTAGCGGGCTGGCGCGGCACATGATGATGTCATCAGGCTGAGTCAGCACCGGCTTGCTTTGGAGTGTATTATTACAGCAGTTCACAACACGACCAGCTTTGAACTGAGTGCTCGACTACTGTCATTATTGACTTGAGAAACAGCGATCACAATAGAAATGAAGAAGGAAATTGTGCGGAAATATGAGAGTGGTGTTCGTGTGACCGATCTCACTAATATGTACAGCATGTCGAAATCCACTATCTCGACAATTTTACAAAGAAAAGATTTGCATAAGGAGGCTCCTTCTAAACAATAACCACCTTCCGTTTCATTCTCCTCCTCCTCCCTTCCTGCAGCCCAAAGATGTCAAATTAAATGGTGAGTACAGCATGAAATTGTTGTTTCTGGTAGGCTAGGCACTTTTTATAACTTTTTGGTTAGTACATTAGAAAAATTATTGGTGTTTTTGTAAATTATGCACATTATACAACCCTTTTTTATTATTAAAAGGTTAAGTAAGTGTTGCTGTGGGAGGTTTAGAGCGCATTATGGGTATTTCCAGTATTTCTTATGGGAAAAATAGTCTTGACTTACAACCAACTTGAATTACAACCAGCCCTTGCGAACGAATTGAGTTCGTAAGTCAAGGGTCCACTGTATTCCTTAAGTATAACCTTCTTTGATATGTACTCATCCCATAGTGGTACATAACTTAACATAACCTATTACCATTCTTATATATATCATTTTCTAACCTGCTTTGTCCAGACCAAGGTCTTCATTCAGACCCTGGCAGACAGGATGCCAGTCCATTACAGAGTGAACACACATATACTATATAGATTAACACACATATATATACACACATATGTACACATGCACACACAATAATTAGCCACAACATTTAAACCACCTGCCTAAAATTATTTAGGTCCTCCTAATGGCACCAAAATGTCTCTGACCCATCAAGACAGGGACTTCCTCAAGATCTCCTTGGATTCTGCCACCAAGAGGTTAGCAGCAGATCCGTTAAGTCCTGTAAGTTGCAAGATGGTGCCTTAATGAATCAGTGGCTTATTTTTCCAGCAAATGCCACAGATGCTCAATCAAAATGAGATTTGGGAAATTTGGAGGTCAACCAAACACCTTGAATTCTTTTTCATGTTCCTCAACCCATTACTATGGCAGAGTGCATTATCCTACTGAGAGGCTACTGCCAGAAGAGATACCATTGCCAAAAAGTTTACAGCAATCTTTAGGTAAGTGGCACATTTCAAAGTCACATCCACATGAATGCCAGAACCCAGAGTTTTACAGCTGAACATTGCTTAGAGCATCATACTGCCTTTTTTGACTTTTTCCCATAGTGCATCCTGCTGCAATCTCTTTCCTAAGTAAACAATGCACACACACTCAGTCGTCCACATGACTGGAAAGAAAACATGATTCATCAAATATTAAAGAAAATGCACAGACCTGGCCACCTTTTTCCATTCCTCCATGGTCTAGTATGGAACTCACATGCCCATTGAAGGCAGTTTTGGTGGTGGACAGGGGTCAGCATGGGGATTCTGACCAGTCTGAGGCTATGCAGCCCCAAACACAGAAAGCTGTAATATACTGTGTGTTCTGACACCTTTCTCTCATTGCCAGCATTATGTTTTGCAGCAATTTGTGCTACAGTAGCTCTTCTGTGGGATCGGACCTGACAGGCAAGTCTTCTCTCTCCCCACGTGCATCACTGACCTTTGATCCTATCAACAGTTCACCGGCTATCCTTCCTTGGACCCCTTTGGTAGGTTCTAACCACTGCATACCATGATCACCCAACAACACCTGCTGTTTTGGAGATGCACTGATCTAGTTGTCTAGCTATCACAATTTAGCCCTTGTCAAAGTCATTCAGATCCTAACACTTGCTCATTTTTCCTGCTTCCAACACATCACCCTCAAGGACTGACTGTTCACTTGCTGCCTAATATATCCCACCCCTTCACATGTGCCATTGTAGCAAGATAATCAGTTTTATCCACTTTTGCCTGTCCATGGTTTTAATGTTGTGGCTGACCTGTGTATATAAAGAGCAGTGGTCTTCTCCCTGAGGGACACCACCTTTAAAACCACCTATTTCTTAAAACGTTCCTCTCACCATAACCCTTTGTTTCTTGGTGTTTAAGCCAAGTTTGCACCCATTAACACAATTATGTTTCAGTTTAATGACTATCCTCTCATGTGGTACTTTATCAAAAGCTTTGAAAAATCCATATAAATAACTAGGGGAGGGCTTCACTCCCTGCTTGCTTCGCTCGCCAAACTCACTCCCTATGCTACGCGCAAGCCACTTCGCGTCTTTGCCGCTCACGTATGTGTATTTTACTTTCATCAACAACAAATCTTTTAATTCTCGGAGATACGCCTCTTCATTGGGAAGAAACACTACTTTTCCCTGATGGCAACACGAATTAGATGACCTTTAAGTCTCCGACTTAAAGTTTAAATCCGAACAATATATTCAATCTCTTTTCGATGTTCTGTTATTTCGCCGAGTAATAATTTCTGTCTGTTTGCACTAATGTGATCTTTACCATCATTTTTTTGAGACTTTCAAATTTTAGTACTTTCATTATCTCTAACCTGCTCTGCATGTGCATCATGCCAACATTTTTGAACCTCTTTATGATGATCTATTTTGTCATCACTCTTTGTCTTATATTTCTGGCCCTGGGCGTAGTTAAATCTCTTGGCACAAAGTCTCGTCTCGCAGGACTTGAAAGTATCTCTCTGAAAAAGTCATGTCTCATCCTAGGCTCAAAGGTCTTGTCTCGTCCCAGGATTTTTTTATGTAATAGAGAGATATCATAAGCACCCCTCCAGTCGCCCCCATCTGAACCCATACCGACTGATTACAAAAATATCCTGCTCTTAAGATGTGATGCTCAATCCCTTCCTTAATATCTGCTTTCATTAATTTACCCATGGTGTGTATTAATCTTACTGGCTACTTAGTTATCAGTCTTATCACTTCTGTATGTAAGGGCTATATTTGATAGCTTCCACTTTGTAGAAATTACTATCATATGCAGCAGGCTTTGAAAAAAGAAAATACAAAAAATATACATATACAATTTTCTATGAAAAAGTAATTTCCCTTTGGACTACTCACAACTCCTTTAACAGTAATAACTACATGTACATGCTTCCTGAAGTTACTGATCAGTTTCTCACAGTACTATGGAGGAATATTAACAGATGTCCTCCTTGGAGAACTAATGACGTTTTCCAAGATGAACTTCATGTTTTGAGTCACATCCCAATTTCTCATGTATGTTCAATCTTTTTTAAAACCCTATATGTAGTTTTTCTTTAGACCATCCCAATGCAAAGCTGTTTGTGAGTTTTGGTTTAAGTCATGTGTGTTTTACTAGTTGTCCAGACATCCACCTACTGTATTCCTCTATCCACCATCAATCATGTGTAAATCAGACTTCTAACCTTAATTATTTCTAGTTTGTATGTTTCATAATTTTACACATCAATTCAACATAATATATTAGAGCAATACTTGAAAGGATCAAACCAAATCCATAGTAAAAAATATATAGAAGCTGTTCTGATTAGCAGTATAGTTTTGAGAGCAGCTGAGATGATCTTGTGTCTTAAAAAGAATTTTCCAGAGAACTGTAAACAAACAACTAGTGTTTATGTTCATTAAATCCAGAAAATCTTTCCCCACAGCCAAAACACTATTAAGAATTCAAAGACAGAAACAATAGATTTAAAAGCGGAAATACAGCCTAACAATAATTTTGTTTTTCCTCTGTTTGAAAGACTTTCCACAAGAACATTCATAATGTCTGGAAGCTTCACTGTGTGTGCTGCTTCTTTTTAAAGTGAAATTTGTCCCACGTTGTACATTCCACTAATCCAGTTAACATTTATGTGCCAGTTAGGCATGAGACAATAAACTTATTTCAAAACACAATTCAGGCTTCACAATGCAATATTCCTACAATATGACATTTTCAGAAAAGAAATGTACTGTGTGTTAAGTACAAATACAGATGTTTTATCATAAGTTTTTGTAAGCTTTGAATTTTTTATTAAAATAAAACTTAAATACAGTAAATCTATTCCAAATCTGTTCCATGTTGATTAGCCTATTCTTTTTCCTCTTCATCTTTTCCCACTTCTGTGTGGGATCGATGTACTTCCTCAGTGTTTTCCAAACAGCTAAGTCCAGCACCTCCTTGCCAATCAAGTTCTTCTCCTTTAGATCTTCTACTAAGTTATCCATGCACCTCTGCTTTGGCCTCCCTCACTTTCTCTTCCCTTGTACTTTCAGTTATATGAAACATCATTTGATGCATGTACTTAAACGCATCATCATGAACTATCATACACCCTCTTCCAGGCGACCCTACTGAGGTTGATCAGGTCTGAGCTTGTGTCCAAGTGACTTACTACAGTCCCATGGGTTTCTCCTTTCTTCAACCAGAGCCACCGGGAGGCTTTCTCTGCACCACACCTATATATCCAAACACCTTGTTCTCCACCTTGTCCGCCAACAGCCCTCAACTAGCTCCTGGTATTTTGCCCTATTCCTCTCACAGGCCTCCTCCTTCCTCTCCTCCCATGAATCTGTAAGCTTAACCCGGATGAGCTGTTCTGTGGCCTCTGAACTGATAAGGATGTCGGGTCTCAGTGTGGTCTAGAGGATGTGAGATGGTATTCTAAGTTGATTTTCTACTGTATATCAACTGACATCACCCAATCCCATGCTGTATTTAGTAGAGCAGTCTCATTGCGCTTTAATGGCTGCTCTCCCTCCTTAATACAGTAAATGCCACCATTTTGGTAGACATGTGGACACTTCTACTGGCATCTATCCTATTTTCATTCGTGTTTTTGTTTTGCCTGCATATTCATTGTCTCTTGTCATCATATGTCCATACCACTTCAACCTATTTTCCTGTATTTTCTTAGATATCTCTCACACTTTTGTTGTACCTCTGTTTGTCTCATTTCTGATTCTATCCTTTTTAGCAACTTCACACATCCATCTCAACATTCCCATTTCTGACACATCTAACTTTTTCTCCTGCTCTATACATCACTGCTTATCTTATGACTCTGCTAAAACCCTTACCTTTAACCTTCATCTTTATTGTTCAATCACAGTATGCTCCTGATACCTTCTTCCAATTGTTCCATCCACACTGCACTCTATAGTGTATTTCTTACTTTTCCATGTTGGGCTACCACTGATCCTATATATTTAAATTTATCCACTCTTTTCAATATCTCTTTCACAGGCTAACTTCTGAATCCTGACCCTCATTAAACCTCATATATTCTGTCCGTCTTTTTCTATTTATCTTCAATCCTCTATCTTACAAATCCCTTCTCTGTTCCTCCAACTTCCTCTCCATTTCCTCTTTTCTGGTACTATCACACACAGTGTCATCAGCAAAAAGCATGCACTAGGGTGATTGATCTTTTATCCTGTGACTCAACACATCTATAACCAGATCAGAGTGGTAAGGACTTAAAGAAGAACCCTGGTGCAGACCTACTCTAACTGGCATCTTTTCTGTTACCTCAACACTGCTTTTAACCCAAATCTTCACTCCCTCATACATATCCTTGACAATCCTCATATTCTTTTCGGGTACTCCTTTCTCTCTCATGCACCTCCAAAGCTCATGACATGGCACTCTATCATAATCAGATCAATAAACACCACGTGTAAACCTATTTGTTTTTCTTGATGCTTCTCTTTGAGCTATAGCACATGCAAGTATGAATTTCACTGTACTCTGTTCTTGTGACAATACTGATGCTATAAATATCCTTCTTAATAAACGGATGTGTCTGTGTGTCCGTTCGACTGCTATGTCTCTGTCATTCCAAATGATGGTGTATCACAAACATTTGTAGTAATAAAATGCATTATGTTTGTCATTCCAATAGATGGAACACTACGCACATTAACACTTCTTTACAAATCCCATATCAAATAACATCTATCTATCTACCTATCTATCTATCTATCTATCTATCTATATATAACAAAGACATACACATTGCTTGGTGCTCTGTAAATGCTAACACTGAGGTCTACGTTGATTATTTAGATTCCAACCCATCTTTGTTGGGTTGCGCAGCTTGTATAATATGAAGTTACTATAGTACAACCACCCAAATTTAAATTTATCTTTTTATTTTCTGAGTCAACATCAAGTATTGCTCTAACAATGGCTGTCATTTTATTTACTGGCTCATTCGCTGTGAGTCTTCACTGGATCTATGAAGATCTTATCCTTAAAGAAAATGAAAACATCAACACTCTGTAGAGACCACTAAAAAATTGCAACAATTTTCTCTGAAGTTTAAAACAATCATTCACTGGGTACAGATGTAGCCTGGACAGACAGACCATCTGATCAGAAAAGCAAACTGCCTTCCCTCTCCACCATGCTAGAGGACTGCTGTTGAGAATGAGATCCACTGCTGTATAATTCTTCCATGCTGTAATCTATCCCTGTTTTTAATCAGTATCTGTGAAAGGTGTATCAATGTCTCGAGCACTCATTCTCTCACCCACAACTCATGACAGCTGGGTTACTGATGCAATGTGATGGAAAGTTTCTGCTTTGCCAGTCCCAATAGTTCAATTAGGTGCAGTGGTGCATCTATGAAACAAATGTTCCAATTCGATGTAACTGTTCAAGGATACAATTCACTAAATTAAATGTGTATTTTGATTTCAACCAGCCAACAATATTCAACTTCACACTAGAAATGATGATTAACCTTTCATCCAAAGTGCACTCAGTTTAGCATGTTATACCAGTGTTTTTGTTTTGCAATCAGATTTTTAAATCCATTGCTTTCAAAAAAAGATGATTTCCTTTGCCTATATGGTACATTCCAGTCATGTGACACAATACAAGTCAACATTTACTTTTTGCAGTATTTTATGTTGCAAAAAATTGATATAATGAAATTTTGTCTCATGCCTAGTTTCCATTAGATGGAGTGGTGGCTCTGGGGCTAGGGATCTGTGCCGGCAATCGGAAATCTGTAAATGCCAGATGTGATTCCTCACTGTTGGGCTGTTGAGCAAGATCCTTAACCTGCAACTGCTCTTTCCTGGGTATGACATCCAGTCCTAGAGCAGATCCTCCAAGTTGAGGGAAAAATCGGGGTTGATGGCAGGATTGGTACTCCAGCTACTATAAAAAAACTTTCACACTCTTCCATCCCATTCACTCTAGTGTGGTGCTAAGGTGTCACAAGATTGGTCCTAATTTGGGATCCTGAGGTGGTTTGTCATGTAGTGAGTATGGCAAAATGCTATATTACTGAATGCTCTCAGCCTCTCTCTAGTTTCCATCCATGTGATCCATCCCACTTCACTGTCTGCTTCTTTATCTCTCTGCTTTTCTCCCTATGAGGACTCCATCCCTGAGAATTGTGTCTGCACTCCCTATCCGAAGTTTTCTATCTAAGCATAGAAAGAAGAGAGCTGGAAAATCACTTGAGTCTGATGACATCAGTTGTAGGTGGCACACGGGATGGACAGGGATCCTGGCAAGGAGTCGGGAAGGTCTCTTATCCAGCTAGGAGGCCCTGAGTGAACAGAAAGACATCCCGGCCAAGTGAGGGAAGGATGGTATAGCCGGATAAGGCTGCCCTAAGGGCTAGATGGAGATCCTAGCCGTAGAAGATTCCCTACCTGGATGAGAGGCCTTGTGCAAGGGAACAAGTGTCCCGACTGGACTTGATTCCAGTACTTTCCCTGGACAGGAGAAAAGAGAAGGACAGGAAAGGACTGTCCCCAAGGCACTAGACGGCAGCAGTCATCTATATTGGCACCCATTCAAGAACCAGCAGGGAATGCTGGGAGTTGTAGTCTGGCAGCACACCTGCTTACGTCCATGGGTGCTGCAGGAAGATACATTCCCCACTATATTGGACTCCTGTATGACCCGGAAGTGCTTCCAACGGGTAGTAACTCCTGGCACCAGAAGTACTCCTGTGTCCTCGATAAAAGGGACCGCACTCCCTTGTCCAGGCAAGTTGGAGCTGGAAGGAAGGAAGGCAACACTTGACTGGAGGAGGGCAGTGACTTGGTGAGAGGAACTGTGAAGGAGATTAGTTGTGCTTCCACTTTTGTTACTTTTTGTGAGGTATTGTGTTTAATAAACACCAGTGTATTTGAACCCAGGACTGCATTTTTGTGATCGTGTTGGGGTTTGGGCCTCGCTGGTGCTCAGTTCCATCACACATAGAATTCAAGACATATACCAGAAGATTTTCTGATTTTTCGGTCCATAAGAACTTTTCCCACAATTTCTGAACCTGCAGAGGATGAGATAACAGTAGAAGACATTCCACATACTTCCAGTACCTTAAATGAATATTGCAGTTCACTTTAAGCCTACAATAAAGCTGCCTCACATCAGGTTTAAGTTCAAAAAAGCCATTTAAGAGACTGGTGCTAAATTAAAAGTAACAGACTACCTCAGCCCCCTGCAGCCTGTCTATCAGTCACATTTAGATGTGTTTGACACTATGATTCCAGTAGTAGTGGTAACAACAGTAATGGTATTATTGGCAGCATTGTCTTGTGTAAGAGTTTAGTGAAATTCTGCTTGCCCAATCAACATGCAACTCGTCATCTCTCTCCATTACCATGATAAACAAGAATTCATTAAAATACATAACCTAATTTTGTATGCTTCACAGTGATTATCTCAAGCTAATAAAGCTGACCTTGAGTCCAAATCACACTTGTTTATAGTTTATCCACTGCCTTTAGCACTATATACCCACTCTAACTGGGGAATAAGGTCAAGCTGATGAAGGTAGAAGCTCCCATAGTGTTCTGGATCATGGACTATCTAACAAACAAGAAAGCATTATGTGAGGCTTTCAAGACTAGATGTCAGACAACACAGGAACACTTTGGGAAACTGTTCTGTCTCCCCTTCCCTTCACCATTTACACAACTGACTTTATGTCATCCACAGACGTTCTTAGGTGACATCTCCATTGTAGACTGCATTGACAGCGGCAATGTGAATGGGTATAAAATGTTAGTGGAGCACTTTGTTGGAGTGGGAATATCCAAATAAGTTAAAGAATTTGATGGTGGATTTCTTCCATGCCAGGAAGCCCAAAAAACCAATCAATAAAATTAGGGAAATTGTGTATTACTGTGTCTCAAATGGCATTGATTGGGGAGTGCAGAGTTATCTTTTAAATGCATAGATACTGTTGACTTATGTATTTCAGATTTTCTTCAATGAAAATGTAATCATAAAAAGGGAGAAGATGGAGGTGGTTCAGACTTAAAGCCACTTGAACAGCAGACTGGATTGGCTGGACACTCAGGTCCTTCATTGTGTACAACGTGCTGCTCAGAATATTCTGACAGACCATAAGGACTAGTGCACAGTTCTGTACTGTGACAGAATAGAGCAGTAACACCATTTCAGGAAAGGAAAAATGGTTAAAAATTAGGATAACAATTCTCTTAAAATGAAAAACTGTTAAACTTTTCAAATTTTTTATGTTTTCAGTATTTTTTCTGGTTGCTTTATAGTGGGCCTTTGAAAGGCTTTAACCTTATAAATAGTAATGTAGTTATGGACCAGTGGAAATTCCATTATCATTTAACTGTAAGTGTGTCACATTGCAATTTTATAGTTTTGGCATTTTGTAACTGTGTTGCTAAAATTCATGCTAGCAGTTGACCCCCAGAAGCTACTCTGTGTCATGCCACTGATGCTTCACTTTACAGCCCTGTGCAAATTCAGGCAGGCATTTGAGATTACAGACTGTAACCTCACATAACTGTGACTTCCAGCTACTCTACAATTTACTTTGTTTATTGTCTAGAATCTTAGATTTGCTATTAGTGTGTTTCTTGACTACCGACTTCTGACAGTCCCTCTTTTGACCTCATTCACAATTTAACGCTTCTATTTTAGTCTTGTTTTCTTTGACTTCTGGTATTGGTTCATGATATGGTTTCTTTGGCATATGCGCATCCCTTGCACCGATTAACTCCTCCTAGCTGGGTGACCACATTCTTGCTGGTAGGCAATTTAGGAGGATTTTATTGTATCTAAAAAAATCAGGTGGGGCATTGCCTGTGCTGTGGTTCAGAGGATTATACTGGACTGGCAAAAGAAAAATGAACTTAATAAACTATGACAAAGTTCAACTTACAGGACTGATCTTAGACTTACTCATGGTAATGGCAGAAAAAATTTTGATAGCAAATTAGAGGCCATCATGACTAATACTACCCATGTTCTCTATGATGTGTAATTCTTAAGTAATTTTAGCCTCTACATAATTGTGTAATTTTCTATCCTGTTCATGAAGCCATCGCAGAATATTATTTGATTACTTTTGACCTGCTTCTGTGCTTTCCATCAAATCTTTTGTTAAAAACAAGAACTATGAGGAATCTGAATAAGGCGTTTTCACCCTCGTAGTCCATTTGATCTTTTGTTACTTTATTTAAATTTTCCATTAGATCGGTTGTGTTTCATACTGTAAATTTTGAAGTGAACTAAACTTATCAAAAATATTCCGTGGTTGTTCATATTGCAAGAAGGGGTCTGAATTGCCTCGAATGCTTTCATGTTGTAATCTTTCTAGTTAGCCAATAAAAGGTGTTATTTTGCTTGACTTCTCACTACGTTTTGCAAAAACATATTTTCCCCAGGACAAAAATATCATGGTCGGTATTTGTGCACTGCTGCATTTTCCATAATTATTAAATGTAAGAGACAACTTCAAAATTATATGCTTTGTGGAGCCGACCCGGACACAGACAGGCGGACATGTTGTTTGTCACCACCACACGTTTATTATATATACAATATTTACAATAAATGGTCACTAAGACCCAGTTCAAAGTAGTGCACAAACCCCAAACACAGTCCTGGCCATGCAATGCCTTCTTCTCGGGCCGCCTCCACACCTCTCTCGTGCCTCGTCCTGCTTCCACCCGACTCCAGCCTCGAATGAAGGGAGACGGCCCCTTTTATCTTCTCCCAGATGAGCTCCAGTTGGCTCCCGGCATTCCCTCGTTGGCCATGCCCCAGCGTGGCGGAAGTGCCGGCTGTTCTCCCGGCAGCTCTCTGGGCGCCCTTTTAATTCTTCCCCCCAGCACTTCCTGGTTTGGCGGAAGTGCTGAGGTAACAGGTCCCCAAGGCATTGGGGCGCCTCCTGGCGGTGACCACGGGCCCCTACAGGGTGGAGCTTCCATGCCCTGTACCCGTGGCCCCCAAAGCAACCAGGAAGGCGACCCCCACGTGATCCAGGGTGGGCACAGACCCACATCCGGTCCCTCATGGCGTCCCGGCTGGGTCATGGCCCCTGGCATCCCTGACAGCTTCTAAGTTTATGCACTGAAGAACACATTTCAAATAAGCCTTTTTATTGTTTTTAATGCTCCATATTAATCCTCAATTCATTATGTTATGTGAGATATGGCCGGCCATTCATCCCGGCCAATACCCCCAGGCCGCCAAATGGAGCCCTCCTTGCAGCATAGAGGTGCCCCGAATGCCAGCAGAGAATTATGGACCGTGGAATTATAATGTACAGCCCTGCTGGACACCAAGGAGGCCGCCAGGAGTCGCTGCAGGGAGGCCCAGGGATTTATATTTCCCATATAGCCCGGAAGTATTTCCAAGTCACGGGAACGGAAGAAATTATATACTTCCGGGCTGAAGAAAAAAGAGAAGTTTTACCTGACCCGGAAGTGATAGAAAGTCACATGGACTGAGGGACAAACACTTCCTGGTCAAGGACTATAAAGGACTCTGGGAAATCCCAGACGGATGAGCTGAGTTGGGAGGCAGGGTGGCTAAGCGTCTGGGAGTGGAGGATTGGTTATTGTTTATTTGATTATTGTTATTGGAGTATTGTGGAGAAAAGGGTGCTTTGTGTACTTTATTATTATAATAAATATTCATCTTTGGACTTTTACCTGGTGTCTGACATGTGGTCTGAGGGTTCAAGGGAGCGAGAGAGCCCTAAACTGTCCCAGCTATGAAAGGGATTACCCAATTACTGACAGTAGATGCTCACGGCATGCAAAATGTCATGCATAATGCATAGTATTTCAAGTAATTTTATGTGTCCCATGCTGGATCACATTCAGACTCAGACTCAGACGCGGCAGTGTTCACTTGGTACCACACAAAGACCACCCTTTCCAATGGGTCTTAGTACAGTTGTTTCATTCTGAACCAGAGTGTGACTGGCGCATTCACATATATCTAAATTAACTGGACTTACAGGGAAACACTTAAATTATAAAAATACTTCAAGATTAATTCAGATTGTGATATTCGCAAACTTAAGTTAAGACTGTAAAGCTGATATATTTTGCCTTACAAAAATTACAGCTTATATGTGAAGCAGACATTTGGCCTGTATTACTATAAATCGAGAACAACAAAAAGACAAAAAATGTAACGTTTTTGTTTAAATACATGCTCATTTCCAATTTGTTGTTTGCAAACATATCCAAAAGAGTTGAGACAGGAGTATGTTTACCACTATGTTTCATCACCTTTCTTTTTCATAACACAGTTTGAGAACTCAGGACACCAGTCTTTCCAGTTTTGCAGTTGGAATTTGTTCTTTATCTCACAGAAACAAGCAGGGATTTCCCTGAAAAACACATTGAGTACAAGGCAGCATATGTTGCTTCAAAATGCATATCTGTGAAGTAATTGTCAATAACAATCTGTAATGTTCTTTTCTGCTTTGAGTCAGAAAACGTGGTATTTGATATCTCAATAAAGACCTGGAAAGGTGTGCCAGCATTATATAATGCCATTTTTTTTGTAATTCCAGAACTGTCCTACACGATGAGGGTTATTCCACTTCTCCTCAGATTTTTCTTTTTCTGTGATTTCTTTCACATTTTTGAGCTGGGCATCATCCTCAGGTTGTGTTCAGATTTCTTTTAGATGTCAAAAACTAGCAGAAAGATCTGACAACAAATTCTTGCACATAACAGCAGCACCTACGAGTGTCTGTCACTGCTTGTTTCCTTGGGTAATTGTTAAACATGACCTCTGAAATCAAAGTATCGTCCTAAACAGTTTCTGCATTTTAGACTTGATAGGTTTGTGGTCATTTGCTACAACAGCATGGCATCCATAGACTCGCTGGTCGAAATGCTTGCACCCCATAATTACTGTATGTATGTGTTTGTCATGATCAGGACTGAATTTTTGGATCCTATTGCTTTTTCTGTATTAGATGGCATTTTGCACAAACGTCATTAGCATTGTGTCCTGCATTTCTAAGGGTGTGGTCTTTGTGACATCGAATTCACGAAGTTGTGACCTTGAATTCATCAACACAACAATGTACAAGGTCACTGTTTGCACCAAGCTTTATCCAATCTTTGGAAAAATTCTTTAATCCTCTTTTTGCTAATTGATCTTCATGTTTTGCCTGTGTTTGACTTTGATTCTTGCCTCTTGTCTGAGTTTTGGTCACTTAGATTATATTTTACCAGTAACGGTGCACTGCACGCGACTTGAGCATTCATAGTTTTCATCCTCTTTCTCTGTACGTTTAGCATTCGTTTGCTCAGAGGTTGATGAGCTTTCTGCTTCCTGAGCAGCTCTTGTTTTCTCCACCCTAGCGGTCCGCTTCTTCTCTATGTTAGTCGTCATCTTTTTGCGTTAAAAGTGATTAAATCAGTGTTTGTGTTGCAATTACTTAGTACGCTTTCCTTAATTTTTCACTTAAGCTGGCACTTAAGTCTTCAATCTGCCTCAAGAATGATTTAAGAAATGAAGACGTAGAGGAAGTGACGGCAAAGGTGCTAGGGATGAGAATGGAGCCCATACACATGTGCCGCATGGCCGCCCTGCTGGCTGCTGCTGAGAGTTGATTCTACAATAAAATAAAAAGAGGAATAACCTTGGAGGTCAATTATCATCCTGAAAGCAGATAGTAGTTGTCACATAGTATATGTGTACCAAATTTCAGGTCAATAGGTCAAACAGTTTGCGAGCTACAGGTGACAGATAAACGGACAGCCACGGTAGCGTATTATATAAGAAGGTTTGTTTTGCTTTTTGAACACATCTCCCAGTTTGACTCAAGAAATTAATTATCTGCTTCCTCCAAGCAAGAACACTTTCTCTGCATATTTTATTTCACTGCTCTCTTGTAGTTCAGCGACAATGTTATGCATGTACCTGGATTGAGATCATAAAATACTTGGTACTCAGGGTCAACACTTCCTCCCCCTGCTGCTCATGATCCCTGAGACAGTAGTAGTGGGACCCAGACTGTAGGCTGTTGGATTATAGAACAGATTTCTTTGGTACTATATCAAGTGAGTTCTTCTTTAGCAAACAGATAGAGAGGGGGCAATGTAATTTGAAGGCCTCCAGTTTGTGTGCTTATCCTGCTACTGCCTCAGAGAGCATTAGCAGTAGAAAGTAGGCCATCACCCTGAGCAAATCTGAAGGCAAAGATACTAGGGCTGTTGTAATGATGTGTTTAATTATTAGAATTGTTCTATCATGGTCTACCCTCCATCTTACTATAGCAAGGAGAATTAATATTGTTAAGATGAATATCCTCCCTAAGCTTCTGTTCCTATTTTAAAACATCCTCATACACATTAAATCTTTTTTTTTAAGAAACTAGATTCAATCATAATCTCATTTATTTGGAATTTGAAAAACCAACGCATTCAAAAGGCGACTCTAAAACGACCTAAATCAGAAGGTGGCATGGCTCTACCTAATTTTCAATTTTATTACTGGGCGGCAAACATACAAGCTATAAAAACCTGGACATTGACACAAATAGATGAACACACACTAGCTTGGTCTGCAATAGAAATGAAATTCTGCAGTACTTTTTGATATTCCTTGCTTTGTACACCAGTAAATACAAGTTATTGTCAATATACTAAGAACCCAATTGTCCTTCGTTCACTCAGAATATGAAACCAATATAGGAAGCACTTCAAGTTAGAGAATATTTTTTCAATGGCACCTTTACACGATAACCACGTTTTTCCACCCACTAAAACTTACATAGTTTTTAATGTTTGGAAAACAAATGGGATTAAATCATTTAGAGATTTGTATGTAAATAATGTCTTCACATTCTATGAACAATTACACTCCAAATTTGGTCTCCCATCAACACAATTTTTCTACTATCTCCAAATTAGAAACTTACTGCTAAACGAAATCTGCACAATTTTACTCACCTCCCACCTATTTCTATTCCAGAAGAGATATTGATCAGTCTTGAGGACTCAGACAGCATTTCCGTAATATATAAAAAAACATTTTTAAGTCCCTTTTATAGATCCCAGAGTACAGTGGGAAAAAGATTTTTTACTCAATATTTCAGAAACGGAATGGAAGGCAGCTACGCACAGAATTAATTCGAGCATAATATGTGCAAAGTATTCAATTATTCAACTTAAAATCTTTTATCGAGTACATCTATCTCACTTAAAATTGTCCAAAATGGTTTCAGGGCAAGATTCAGCAGGATCTAATCAATAACATTTTAGAATAAGCATTTACATTGGGGGAAGAGACTCCTTTCTCTCATTACTACCCTCAATAGTTTTACTCTGGCTGTTGGCCTTCTTCTCTTTCTCATGGCACGGATCTACAGACTGGAATCAAATGTATGTTTTTATTCTATAATAGTAAGAACACAAGCAGCTCACTTCTCAAAATGGATTCGAACCCACAAAGTTTTGATTACCAGTCAACAATTGATACCGTTGTGCCACCAAAGCAGTCGCAGCAAATGCGTGTCAATGTCGCACCCTAACACGGGTTCTTTTTCTGCAGTTCTATTTTTGAATAAAAGCACATTTGTTCTATTACATTTGTACCTTTTGTGAAAGTGTTTCTTTGATATTTGGAATTCAGGCTTCGCACATTATAAACTTCATATCTACATTTTGTCAATTATTAATAAAACATGAAAAACGTTTCTGTTTTAACAAAGTGTTTACATAGATCATTGTAGACACGGAATGCACATGAAATGCAAGTGTTCCAAATAACGATAGTATTTATAAAAGGTGTCATTTTGCTTGACTTCTCACTCTATACAACTCTAAGCAACTGACACACAGGTAAACAGACTTCAGCTGAGAAAACTGTGTTGGGGTAGCGGAATGTGATAGCAGACTGCTTGCTGTTTGCTGCTTATCCACATATTTACAGAACAAAAGACGCTGACGGCGAACTGCGAAGTGATTTAAGGTGGGACGGATCTACGAGTTTTTTCGTAGGCTCTGGTAATTCTAGTGTTAATGTGTCTACCATGGTGCAGAAGTAATACCCACACAGACACAAATAAGTTAGTAAATGTTATATTTTTTTTCTGATTGAAAACCTCTGTTTTGTTATCTTAATATTGTAAGAGGAGAACAAGCATCCTGGCCAGAACACAGAATAATTCATTACGCAGAAGGGACGCCAGTACGATGATGCAGACAAAGTGGGGAGTGGGACAGGAAAATACTTTTATATCATGCCAGTATGATTTAATAAATGGATCAGCAGAAGCCAAAAGTGGCGAACTGTTCCATCCACCACCTGCCAGGTGACAGTGGTCCTTATATATGTCCAGTTGGGACAACCGTAGGGGTGCTTGGGAGATCTGGAAATGCAGCCCTGTGGGAGTCCCTGGAGATTGATAGAGGGTACTGTTGAGGGAGGACCTCCCTACTTTCTCCATGGCCTGGAAGTGTTTCCAAGAAGACAAGACATGGCACCAGAAGCATTCCTGGGTCCATCTTAAAAAGCAGCCCGCTGCCACACATGGATAAGTCAGATTCGGAGGCAGCAGGCAACACTTACTGGAGGTGTAGAAGGACGAAGAATTGTTGGTTTATTACTCATTTATTGTATAATCGTGGCACATTCTTGGAAAAAGGTCTGTAAAGATACTTAGTGGAATAACAAAACATTTATTTTATTCTATTAGCGTGTGGAGTATTGCTGTGTCTGTGGTTTGGGGTTCTCTGGCACCGCCGTGTGGTCACAATATAACTTATTATGCTTTTTAAAAATATTTTAGCCAACCCTACAAGTAAACTATAATGAATTTAGTATTTTTACTCTGCTTTGATCAAAGCAAGGTACACAAGTGTTAAATATATAAAATGCTTAAGTGTGTTAAGCTAAACTAAAAATAACACCTAAATAATGTGCACATGCTCAACATTTATTGATTTTCATATCTACTGAGGCTGAGAAGTAAAGCCTAAACCTAAACTAACAAATGGCATTGGCACTTATAATTAGTTTTGGATAATGTCCTACTGCAGAATGCTTGGTACTGATTAAATATGAAAACTAGGACTATTGTCTTACATTATGCATTCATTTTCACAGCCTCTGAAGCAAGCATAACTTGACAGAAATGAATACAATACACTGCAGCATCCATTTTATTTTTATATGTCATATGTCATATTATTCTATAGTGCAATAACTAGAGTGCCAAACTTAAATTATCAGTTTAATGATTCAAATAAGAAGATTTGAACACCTTCACATGGCATAGACCTAGTGGCAAGACAGAAAAACTAGAAGGGCTCAGATTCCAAGGGAAAAACGACCCTCAATCCTTTGTCAGTTCCCTGCTCATTGCATAAACAATTTGTCCAATTGGCTGCTCATCTTCTGCTTGGTTGATCAACAAGAACAACAGTACATGTTATCATTCCCCTCTGGAGCAGTGGAATAAAGTGTTTCAATTACTGCTTCTTTTGAAATACCTTAAATGTCTCTTTGTTTAACAGTATTATCTCCATTTTGTGTCTTTTCAATGGGTAATGCCATGTCACTTAATGTTATTATGGACGATTGCCAGTCACATGACTTGCATCGTAGTGACCAAGAGCAGTGCCTTTCACCCATGTTTTTTTGGATCAGTTAAAAACAAATAATTTTTTTATGCTTCTAGTAGAGATTAGGTAGGTAAATGATCTTTAACATGGCTAATTACACTGGCTTTGTTGTTTACACCTTCAGATTTTGGCTTGCATTTTGGTTGTGTTGTTTAGTGCCATTGGTTTCCCATTAATGACCTTCTGCCTGTCTTGGAAACCCCCTGGCCTTCTCTCTCCTGGAATTTGAAAGTCTTGATTTTACAATCTTACCCATCTTGAGCTTTCCACAGCTCAGATCACTAGAGAAAGTCCAAAGATCGATTCTGGGACTAAGAGTTATGCGCTATGAGGAGAGGCTGAAATAGTAGAAAATTTTTAATTTAAGCAAATCTTGATTTACATATGACATGATCAAAGTGTTTATTATTATCAGGTGGATTAGTACAGTAAATCCCATGAAAATACATTCTTCAACAAGAAAACACAGTGAGACGGTTCAAAACTTTTGCACAAATGTTAGAAAATTTTGCTTCACACAAAGAAGCATAGACACTAGGAATACATTATCAAGAAGTATGATGGAGAATATGACTTTAGGGATCTTCAGATCTCAATATGATGTTATTTTGGAGAATCTAGATGAATAGGATAGATGTGTTTGTGTGGCTGAATGGACATTTCTTGTCACTATTGTTATCATGTTCTTTTCTGTGATATACTAATGCCTTATTTAAATTTGACTGCCATGTTGTCAAGATAGGCTGTGCCCTTGAAACTGTATACAGGTCTCAGTTTGTTCAATAAAAAGATTGCATATTTACAGTTTTAATTATTTCCTTTATTTTAACACTCCTGGCATGCCTGAATTGTTTAGATCCCAGTCTAGAAACTGTTCTGTGCTTAATTTGTACACATCTACATGAGTTATTCTTCCACATTCTAAAGACTCGGAGGTTTAGGCTAATTAATGACTTTAAATTGAATATGTGCATTAGTATGTCCAGAGAATAGCTGGCACCCCATCCAGAGTAGGTTCCTGCCTTGCATCTAATGCTGTTGTTTTAAGCTTCAGCTGTCTGTACATCTTTATTGAACTAAGCAGATAAACTAATTTAAAATACAGATGGACATTTTTAAAAATGGTTATCCTGATCTTTACTGTTCTCCTATTTTCATGTATTTAGCTGTACTTGCTCAGTACAAAATTGTTAATGCATCATATATGATGTAGGATTTTGAAAAGCTCTTTTCCTTCTTTAACTGCATAATGTAATTCTTTAAGCCTATCCTCGCACTTTGGTTTTCTTATCTAAGGGATTAGCCTGCTAGGTTTGCTCTGATCTCCCTTAATGCCTCGATTTTTTTTTATTTTAGTAAAAAGATGACTTGAATTTTACAGAAGGAGTGTCCTTATTTAAACTGAATACCCACTGAGCTATTTTAGCAACTAAATGCGTCTGTAATTGAGAAACACACATATGCAACTATAATTAAAGAATAGGGTTATAAGGACGATACAAAGAAATATTTACTCAAAACTAAACTAAGTTTTCTTGATTAAAAAACAGTAGAAGCTGTATGCAACATTAGTTTATAAGATTTAAAGAAAAATCAAAGCTGTCGTGCTTTGAATTTGTAAGTTGGAATGCCAAAAGCGGACCCATTTTATCCTGTGTGAAGGGAAACCCCCAGCCCAACAACGGGTAACTGATTTAAAAGTGGATAATCACAGCATTAACCTGGTAGATTTCACCGTGTTCAACAGTACATTGGAATTGCATGAATAACAGTTTTTTTATAACTGGATTGACAACATGGAAATCAGCAATTACTACTTTGAGGACTATGTAGCAAATACACTGTTTATAGGCTGCATATGCAAGGTACGTATGCAAAAATTAAAAATGCACAGTATGTGGGTGTGTACTTGAATTTTATTTTAAGATTCATCCGTTCATTTTTAATCAGATATCTTCTACTGTTTTGCAATGGAAAATTCTGTGTTAACCTGACCTATTGTAATTACATTACTGTCACGATCTGGCTTAAAAGTTTAACAACTCTGACTATTCCTTGGCTTCTAGAAGTTTATTTGACCTTGGTTTTAGAGGTTTCTGAGGCCAAGGATGTTTTGTGGTTATATTCATCTTTAACTTTGTTAAAAATGATTCATGTTCTTGCATATCATCATCTTGTTTTTCTTATGTATGCTTCTATGTTGGAGACTGGTTATTAGGACATGAGGCTCCACCGGAGGTTTCACATTATGACATCACTAACCCTGAGTTTCAAAAAGCCGGCACTACGTGTATAAAATCATCAAGGATTTGTGAAAAAATTGCATTTGCATCATTGTTTGTTTTTTAATTTATTGGTTAAAACTTTTTTTGTCCTCTGGTTCCCTGATTATGATTTTTGTTTTATTGCCTCTGGCTTTGCATACCTTTTCATGACTCGTGACCACTCTGTTTACTGAACACGATTCTAGCTATAAGTCCTGAGCTTTATTATTTAATTATTATCCTCCTGTTATTATTATCCTAAGAAGTCTACCATTGACCGCATCCTGGCACTGAGGGTTCTCATAGAGTGCAAACGCGAATATTCTTTGCAGCCTTTGTCGATTTTTGCAAAGCATTCGACTCAGTTGATCGAGCTGCCCTGTGGAACATCCTGAGGGTTCGCGGGATCCCCTCGAGGTTGCTGGATATCATGGCTGGCCTGTACACTGGTACTGTGAGTGCTGTGCAGAGTGGAGGCAGGACCTCTGTGTTCTTCCTAGTTGATTCTGGGGTTTGTCAGGGGTGTGTTCTTGCTACTACTCTGTTCAATGCTTGTATGAACTGGGTGTTGGGCAAGGTCGTGGGGGCCAGCGGCTGTGGGGCATCTGTTGGTGAAGAAAGATTCACAGATCTTGACTTTGCTGACGATGCTGTGATCTTCGCGGAGTCAATGGAGGCTCTGATCAGGATGCAGAGAGAATGAGTGAGGAGTCTGAGTGTCTGGGCTTGTGAGTGTCCTGGATAAAAACCAAGATCCAGGCCTTTAATGACCTCTTGGGCACAGTCATCAGCAGTGTGTCTGTTTGCAGAGAGAGTGTTGACCTTGTTGAGAGGTTTACTTACCTTGGCAGTGACATTGATGTCTCTGGTGACTCTTCCTGTGAAGTCAGTAGACGGATTGGGAGAGCATGGGGGGTCATGAGGTCGCTGGAAAGGGGTGTGTGGTGCTCCCGATATCTATGCAAAAGAACGAAGGTCCAAGTCTTTAGAGTCCTGGTGCTTCCTGTCTTGCTATATGGTTGTGAGACATGGACACTATCCAGTGCCCTGAGACGAAGACTGGACTCCTTTGGTACTATGTCTCTCTGGAAAATCCTTGGGTACCGTTGGTTTGACTTTGTGTCGAATGAGCGGTTGCTCATGGAGTCCTGAATGAGGCATATTACCTGCATTGTGAGGGAGGATCAGTTACGGCACTACGGCCATGTGGCACGTTTCCCCGAGGGTGATACGGCTCGTAAGATCCTCATTGTTGGGGACCCGAGTAGCTGGACCAGGTCAAGGGATCACCCTCGTAATACCTGGCTACAGCAGATAGAGGGTCATTTCTGGAGGGTGGGACTGAACCACGTGTCTGCCTGGGGGGTTGCAAACCAGGATCCTGAGTAGTTTCGCCGTGTAGTGGGTGCGGCAATGCACTGTACCAGTGCATACTCCCCAACTTGACTTGACTTGACTCCTGTTTGTAAGCCCTGCATGAATTCTGACTTCTCTGTGCCATCCCTGATTCCACTGTCTGTCAAAACTGCCATAACCTTGTGCAACAGGTCAATTGCACTCTTTTACATTGTAAATATTAGCCTAAGTGCTTTATTTTTTAAAGAATGTATAGGAAATACAACAAACGTGTGTTTTACATAAAGATAGAGACATTTCTTCTTATTTTACTTGGTTGGATTCATTTTTTTTTTGTTTACTATTAACTTCAATTGCAAGATTTATGTAAATGTATATTAAACAATGTCAGGCATCATGGCGTCACAAGCCCAGTTTTTCAAAAAGCCAGCACTAAGCATTTTTAATCATTTAAGACTTAGATTTGTGAAAGTACAACCTTTGCATCATTGTTAGTTTTTGAATTTACTGATTACAGTTTTTTTTGCCCTCTGATTATTATTTATATCTTGGGGGTTACCTCTTTTGGCTTATGATTTACCACTCTGTTCTCTTAAATGAGGTGAGAAAGCACCTCACAGATTTAGCACGCTGACCTGTCTGTGTAGAGTCTGTAGACTCTGCCTTTTACAGAAGCTTCTGATTTTTAGGAATACTTTCTTTTAAATGATTATTAACAAATTTATTTAAATATTATTAATATTAAGATTAAGATTTGGCCACTGGCTTAATATTATTAATCTTCAGAGAATTTTTAAATTGAAGGTATGCTGCTGTCACTGCAGATGCAGACCCCAGTGGTTGGCCTGTATCAACTGCCTGTTGGATGTACTGAGAACTTGAAAGTTATAACAGAGTGAGCAAAGGAGGATCACTAGAATCTCATGGCTACCTATGTCTGTAACATCTGAGAATGTAAAAGAGTCAAAGAACATAAGGTGAAATATTTAATGTCCCAGTACTCACCTGGAAGCACTGATCATTGCTGCCTGTTGCACCTTATCACAGGAGCAGCTCGTCCGAAGATAGAAAGAATAAGGATCAAGGATAAAAGTAAGATGGAAATTACTCAGAACTGGTCTGTCTCCATAAAAGTAGAATGTTCGATAGCTTTTAAATAAATTGGATGAACTTTTACAAGTCATCGCAATTCAGGTACTATGGCATTTGTTTATTGTGGAGAACCAACTTAAACTTCTTATTTCACATGATATTTTGTTGCATGGGCAATGGCAAAAAAGTAACATTTTACAATTAAAACTACAGTAAAATGTATTATCCAGTCATCAAAATACTAACTGAATTTGTCCATGTTACTACCTAGGAAGGCATCATCTTGATTAATCTTTATTAACTCAGAAATAGAAATATTTGTTCTGTACTAATATTCTAATGAAAAAACCCTTCTAACCCTAGAATGATTATGACTTAACCAGGGGACATTGGAACAGACAAATTTTAATTAGCATGTTGGATTTGTGGATACAACAAGCTGTGCCTGCTCTATTGAAATGTGAATCCCTTAAAATATAAACCTGTGGTACAAATGAGCAGATCTGACCACGTCTTAAACTTCCACCTGCAAGCCTGGGATCAACAGCAGATCTATCTATGCTCACATAGGCATGTCAGAGGATCTCTTTGAGGTATGTAATAACCTGACGATAACATTGGCATCACCTTCTTTTCCCACAGCATTGAGAAAACACCCAGTAATTGCAACTGACTCCACTCCTTCGAGTTCACAGTCGATGAAAGCCCCAGCTTCCCGGAAGAAGGAGTCATGTTGGCAGGAGTGACCCATTGGGAGCCAAATCTATATTTCATTATTTTGTAGCCTAGACACAAGGGCAAAGACACCGAAGGAGTGTTCTTTTTGTTTATTTTTTGTTTGAATATTAAACAGGACAACCTGATTGGTGCCCCAAATTTTCTTCCTGCACCCGGCCACACTATCTATCTATCTATCTATCTATCTATCTATCTATCTATCTATCTATCTATCTATCTATCTATCTATCTATGTGTGAATTTTGCTCCCATATCCCCAAAGGGTTTGGTTAATTAGCAATTCCAAATTGGCCTAATTTGTCTGTGAGAATGGGCATTGTTATGGACTGGTATCCTACCCAGGGCTCATTATTTCCGGGATACTCTCTAATCATCTGTCACATTCCCGGATTAGTTGGGCTATGAATGTTATAATATGCTATGTATTAAATATATTAAGGAAAAGGATGGATTTATGAAAATCTCAGGTGAGCTCCAACACCATCTGAGCTACCACTTCTGTAAGTATATTAATAGGCTTAATTTATAGGTGAGATTTTGACTCACGACAGAACAAAAATAACATCTTAGTGGAGGAAAAATATAATAAATATTTGTGCTAAAGAAAAAAAGTAGGCCCTACACATCAGTGTGTTCCTAAATTGTCAAAAGTCTGTACAGAAGGAAGCCATCATATCAAAAGAGTTTTCTAAGCACAAATTGGCCTTCTGAGTTTAGAACTGTTTAAAATATATTGTGGCGATCACTGTGTCCCAGGACAAGGAATGAGAATCACCAACAAATCATGACGTATCTTGGCAGAAGTTTGTGTAAAGAACAAAACAGACTTGAATGGGGTACACTCATGCATACTGTACACCCTTACCAGGCCAGTTTAGAGTCATCAGTCAAACTAAACTGAAGTACCTGAAAAATGTCCATGCAGGATGGGGAGAAATGCGCAGACTCCATAAAGGAAGTATGATGGGCTGAGATTTCAACTCAGGAGCCTGGAGCTGTGAGAACCCATGCTGCCCATGTGAATATTTACATATGGTTGTTATAACAATTGTTGATATGTTTGTCTTCAAAGTGTCTGTCAGCCATATGCATTATTATCTATTAGCCAATGCCATTCTATTTTGTGATTATCCCCCTGGTAGAGGACTTCAATCTTTTATTTCTTCTCTACATATAATGTTCAACATAAAAGATGATTTAGTGCTCTTCTACAACCTTTTCTTTATTCCAAAAGGCTCTAAGGATTCTTTAAAGTCTCAAGTGTTACAAGCAGTAATTCTCTTTCATCAGTTTAATCTGTTGGCTCTGGGTACGCAATTAAGCAGTGTAAAAGAAATGTCAATTTCCATTAAGGCCTTTTTGTTTTATAATTAGAGACCTGATTTGAATCTTTCAAATGAGAGGTTTGTGTAAACTGTATATGATTTTGTGTAACTCATTCTTGTCAGTCATTTTAGGATTAAGCAGTGATGTAATTTGATATGCCTTGATGAATTATTAAACTCACATTTTGCATAAATGTCATGATTGTCTACCGCAGCATTTATCATAGCAGTAGTTTAGCAGTTTTATTACACAGTCCTGGCGAGCACTTGTTACCTATTAGTCGTAAAAAAGAGGGGACACAAAACACACAGTTCATAATTATAAGAGCAAGTGCCACATTTGAAAGGTGAGCTGTTCAAGGAGACGGATGACCTTTAAATCATCAAATGAAATAGATTTATTATCCATGGGTCACAGTCCATAGGCCAGGTCAAAATGCAATTATTAAAAGGCTTTTGGTGTCTATTCAGTCCGTCCTCCTTATTCTGTAGACTCTGTGAATAATGTCTGAATGTGTAACGACTACTTTAATTACGCCATTAAAACTTGTCTATTTTACACCAACCTCATCATCAAATACACCTCTTTATACTGTACATTACATGCTCAATTGTGGGCAGTGCAGAGGAGAAGTTATTAATGCTACTGCTACATGTTTCCAGGGATTGAAATTCTGGCTGGGTCATTGTCTGCATGAATAGAGGAATATTTAGGACAAAATTAAATAAATAAATAAAAGTTCAAATAAATAAAAACTGCATGAAATGTGAGTATAAATAAATAAATAAATGTGTCATGAAGTCTGAACAAAAATAAATAAATATGCAATGAAATGTGAGCATAAATGAATAAAATGTGTTACAAAATATGTTTTTTGTTGCTTATTTATTTATTAAATTTTGTCTGTACTATTCCTCCAAATGCATCATGAACTATGGCTTTAAATAAAACTGTCACTTTCACTCGTCAAAGTTGAGAGGGTGGGCTTTAAACATACTATGTTTTGATTGGTGAATCATCTTCTGTAGATTGTTCATTCCTAGCTCAATACATCAGTACGGGAGATAAAGGTAAATGAGATAGCAGAAGAATTAGAAAAATATTTACTACTGCCAAAGAAATGGACTCTGCTGAAGTTATCACGTATTTCAGAGAGAAAATTGAAGATTTATATGTAGAAATTACAATGTTGTTGTCCCTTTCAGACTACAACATTGATTGAATGCCTACAAAGAGCTCACATATTTAACTGAAAAGTGGTCTGTTATTTTCTTTCTTTAAGGACACTAACATATGTTGTTTGTGAACTATCTAAAGTGATTATGTCTTTCGCACAGCACTGTGTATGTATGAGCATATGACTGTATGTGTATATATATATATATATATACACACATACATATACATATACCTATATAGTAGGGAACATAAAGGTTTGGGATACCCAATGTATTGGAAAATGCTGTTAAAAAATAATAAAGGCAAATAAAATGCTACAAAGTCTTCTCTGTGCGAGTCTGTAGCAAGACTGAAGAAAAATGGCAGTGTGTCCAGTTTTTAGATGGGTGAGGTGGAAGAGGCCAGCTCAGGTGGTTGTGGAAAAGCATTAGTCAACAGCGCCAGACCCTGGCCTGGAAGAGAATAATGCACTGACAAGACCTGAAAGTGTCTCCCAGTCACCTGTTTATCTATATAAAATAAATATAGTAAAATATAATAAAACTCTAAGGTCTTTGTGTCCAGTCCCTCTAAGCAATCTGATTGGTCAGTTCGGCTTTTGTGATGAAATAAAAACGGAAGTGTGAAATGCACAAGGAGGAGTAAAGGCATATCAGGCTGGTGAGAAAGGTGCCTCAACTATAATGACAGTCTGAGAAGCAAGCTTTTATGTGAATGCACTCAAGAGATGGAGTGCCAGTTAAGAAACTTTCACACACTCACCAATACTGAAAGTACATACAGGGCAACAGGTAGCAAATATTTTTAAATTATTCTGTTACCTGTATTTGACATGTACTGTGGCTAGTATATAATAAAATGGTAAGGTCTATGTGTGTGCGTCCTGTCCACTCCCAACAATCAGACTGGCTTTGGTAACGTGATTATAAAAGGAAGTACAAGTGTGAGATACTTGAGGAGGAATAAAGGTGAGGAACCTTGGTGAGAGTTGCTGATGGTACGTATAAAAGAAGACAGGAGGTGAGCAAGTTGCCTTGAGTCTGGGAAGCAAGCTTTATGGGAATGAGCTTGGCAGAAGAGATTCTGGGCAAAAGAGGTTCAGACACACAAGGATACCAAAGAAAGGTGCTGAAGGTACTTGTAGGGCAAGAGATAAAATATATTTTTACAATTTATTTTATTGCCTGTCATTGACAGGTATGGTGGCTAGTATATGTATAGTATATATATATATATATATATATATTGTAACAAAGGCGCTATATAGGCGCCTGACCCGACACAGATGGACACGTAGGCACGTATAAAAAGTACAAAGACTTTATTTTTCTTCAGCTGTGGGACACGTCTTCCCCGTACCACACAGCCCAAACACAGTCCCAAAGCACAAATACACAACACTTCTCTTCCTTTACCACCACTCCTTCTCAAGCTTCGTCTCCTTCCTCCCAACTCTGGTCATCGAGTGGTGGTGGCTGGGCCCTTTTATAGCCCACCCGGAAGCGTTCCAGGTGATTGACCACCTGGTCCTAATTGCACTTCCGGGTGGGGCTGAAGACTCGTCCAGCCGGGCTGTTGGAAGCAGACAGCCCCCCCTAGTGGCCACCCTGGGCCCCAACCAAGCTGTGGAGGACTCCATCTCCCCTGGAGCCCTGCAGGTGGTTGAGGAATCACCGTCGGCCAGGGAGGCTACCTCCAAGCGTCCCGGGGAAGATATTGGACTGCCCATGGTGGCTCCCCCCGGAACATAAGCAGCAGAGGCATCCCTGCCGGGCATGGGACCCTGCTGTCCTTCACTATATATATTTATATATATATATATATATATATATATATATATATATATATATATAAGGGGGCTTTGCTCACCAACCCCCCCTGCCTGCGCTACACAACAGCCACTTTGCGTCTCTGCCAGTCATGTATGAGGATTTCACTTTCACCAAACAACAAATCCAAAATCCAAGAAAACTTCTTTGTCCATGTTTTGCAGATACATTTTGTGTAACGTGTGATACTTGTGGACTTATGGATTTGTATCCATTGTTGGTTGTAGAATTTATAATACGTCCGATCATTTAACTCTTTCGATTCTATGTTGCTTCGCTTCTCCATGATCATAAATATAAACCTGACAGAATTGTGGTTTTTTCGAAATTAAACTTGTAGTAGCTTTAATTGTTGTGGGACCACAGATTCTCATTGTGTATGTTCCTGAATTGTGTAAATCTACGTTCTGAGCATTGATTGATCCATAGATCCTGATATTTTGCCTGTACTGTTTGTGGATTTCACTTTCACTAAAACCAAATCTTTTAATTCAAGCAGATACGCCTCTAATTTGTGAAGAAACACTACTTTTCCCTGTTGGCAACAAGAATTACACAATCTACAAGTCTCTGACTTAAACTTTAAAGCTGAACAATATCTACATACTTCTGTCATATCATCCATCCATCGTCCAACCCGCTGAATCTGAACACAGGGTCACGGGGGTCTGCTGGAGCCAATCCCAGGGCACAAGGCAGGAACCAATCCTGGGCAGGATGCCAACCCACCGCAGGACACACACAAACACACCCACACACCAAGGCCAATTTAGAATCGGCAATCCACCTAACCTGCATGTCTTTGGACTGTGGGAGGAAACCCACGCAGACACGGGGAGAACATGCAAATTCCACGCAGGGAGGACCTGGGAAGTGAACCCGCGTCTCCTAACTGCTAGGCAGCAGCGCTATCACTGTGCCGCCCTCTGTCATATCACCTATGTCCATATATTTAATCTCTTTTAGCTGTTCCATTATTTCACCAAGTAATAATTTAAGTTTGTTAGCGCTCATGCGATCTTTACTATCATTTTTTTTGAGACTTTCGAATTTTAGTACTTTCCTAATCTCTAACCTGCTCTGCATATGTATTGTGGCAACGTTTTTGAACCTCTTTACAATGTTCTACTTTGTCTTCTACTCTTTGTCTTTTATTTCCGACCCCGCTTGGACCTGCTAGTTTTTCAATTTTACTTTTTCCGGGCTTATTGTTATTTTCCTTATTTTCCGGATTTGCACTTAGATTATTATTGTTCTTTTTTGAATTCTTTTCTCTCCAACGCTTTTGGGCCTCTTTTAAACGCACTGCCCTTTCTTCTTCGCTTAGTCTTTGATGTGTCATCTTGAACGTATAAAATTATTGTCCATAAAAGAAGGAAATTAATAGATTGTATGTCTAAAAATACTGTCCAGAAAAGTTTCATTAGTTTCTTTAAAGGATGAAACTGAGTACTTTTCATAAACAAATTTAAACATGTAAAACGTAAAAATTTACATGAGCTGAGAGCACATAAACTGTGTCTGACAATACACACGAATGAGAAATAATTGTACCATATGCGTGGCTGTAAGGAGGAGGGCAGGACTTTTCAAAATCTCTTGTCTCACGGGACTTGAAATTATCTCTTGCGAAACTTTAAATTATCTCAGAAAATGTCTTGTCACAGGATTTCCTTTTTTAATAGAAAAATATATTGTCACACACATGCGCATGGGAGGCAACAGAGACTGGGGTTGATGAACACAGACATTCAGAAGGGAAGACTGTTTAAAAAAACTCCACCGACTTCCGGCTCTGGACCAAGCCCCTCTACTGACCTAACTTATCTTCCTATTCTGCCTTTTCCTGCCAAGAAAATATATGAAGGAAACCACCACTTATCAGATCAGTCTGATATGACTCAGTCTTTTATAATTACTCATGACCATATTATGTTGGTAGCGACAATATACAGGGTGGACTCCCCAAACCTTTATAATTGTTTTCTATATATACACACACAGGAGGAAGGCACTTTGCCTATAGGGAAACAAAGCCATTGAATCCATCTACTATTATTAGGGAACAACAAGTCTTGCCATTTAAATAATTTTAGCATATCTTACTATTGTTAGAGCTGTCACTTAGGTAGTTTCATGTTGCTCTCATTTTTATTTTTAATTAATTAGTTATTGAATCAGTTTTGCTGTTACCAAGTCTTTTCCATTTTCTTTATCTTTGTAGTGTCCATAATGGCACTTGTTCATCCTTGGTCTGGTTCCATTATCATACTGTATATGATGGACCTGTTTTTAGAGTTCCACTGTCCGCATAAAAAATGTCAATATTGATTATAAACAGACAGGTTATTATCCAATAACTATCCAAATACCAAATTTCTTTTACTTTTTGCCTTGTACAGCATAAGGCATTGACGAGGGACTGAAAAGGACCACAGAGCAATTACTTTATGCCCATTTTCAAAAATGAATATACATCATACTGTACTCAGTAGGATCTGATAAGACACCACTCATTAAAAGCATCTTAGACTAGTTACAGGTAGGAAAAACAAACTAAACTAAGTTTACTTCTACAATCCTAAAGGCTGTCTGTTGTCATCTGTCTGCTATACAAATACGATTGCAACCTTTTTGTGGAAGACAAAACTAAGAGTTGTCATAATCTGTTAGGTATCCAGAAGGATTATCTGCTTATTACTAGTTGGCAGGTAAACAATAAGGCAAAAATTAAACTAGAATGTTGTCCTTCCAATAACATTAATGTGTCTTCTGCACTTCTTCACATCATTCCTGACAACATGTTGTCTCCTTCTGGAAATAAAATAGATCACAGACAGAAGGAGGTGGGAATGCAGGAGCACTAAAGCCAAATGTAGCTTTCTTTTTCCAAGTTTTTGCTTTCCTGACTTGCTTTTGAGGTTCATCACAGAAGAAGACATCCATCCATCCATTATCCAACCCACTATATCCTAACTACAGGGTCACGGGGGTCTGCTGGAGCCAATCCCAGCCAACACAGGGCGCAAGGCAGGAAACAAACCCCGGCAGGGCGCCAGCCCACCGCAGGGCACACACAGAAGAAGACAGACAACTAAATAAAATATTTTGTCAAAGTTAATTGCAAATCTGATTGCAATCCTGAATAGTCACAAGAATGCAAATTCAAACCAAACATACTTAGAAAGACTGCAATGAGAAAGTCAATGAAAATACTAAGATAATTATATTAGAAAAAAATCATAAATCTACATTACATAGGATGAAACAATAACCTGAAATGAGCCACTCCAGCGAAACCACAGACACACAATTTTAGAAACACATGCAGTATATGCATAATATGTATAACAATCACATATGTAAGTCCAATTCAATGTCAGGAAGTCAAATAAAAAACACTGGTACAGGTGTGCTGGTGTTACATTCACTGGTAACAATGAAGATCATCTTCGTACAAACAGAATAACGTTCTGGTCATTCCAGTTCCTGATGCACTGATTGTACGGTGCAAGTTCAGTCCGGACACAGCCAGAAGATGACAAAAGTGCACTTCGTCTGGACTCCTGAATCCTGGAGACTCAACCCTACACTCTAAAATGGTAGCTTTATACCCCTCTCTCATTCTCCCTTCCTCTTTTTTGGTGCTTTGTGTTTCAAAAGGACACTGAGATGAGAATTTCTTGTCCAAGAAGAATTGCAATTCACTGAGATCACTACTACTTTTTAGAGAGTCTTTATCCTAAAGCCACATGGGAGATTAGCTGGTAAGTAGTTTGCCGTGAGTCACGTGCTAATAACTCTATAACTAAAGGTCACACACGGACTTGCAATGTACTGTGATATGTGGTGCTGCTTCAAACGGTAGTGTTCATCATTCCCCTATGTCTAATTACCATATGTTCCCACAAATTTTATAGTTTGCTCACACATATGACATATTATTCACAAAATCAAATGTGAATGCCTGGCTGACAAGAGGTTACCTTAGACAGTTTACATGAGGGAGACTCATACTGGCATCATTTGGGCCTACATACAAGAAAAGAACTGCTAGAGGGTGATAAGAACCAGAAAGGAACATCAATATAGGTAGTGTGAACTTGAACCCGGACACAGACAGACGGACATCGTTGGATCCACCACACACTGTTTATTTACAATAACTATTTACAACAAGTCACGTGCACCACAAACCCCAGTGCCAGTGCCTTTTGTGTTTCATTATTGTTTGGCTGCTAATTAAGGAAAAAGAAACTATGGGGCCTGAGTCAAGTTAATTAAAAAGAAGTAATTAGCAGCAAAAACTGGTCACTAATTAAGAAGATGGTAAGAATGAAAACCTGCAGCCACTGCGGCCCTCCAGGACCGGAGTTTGACACCCCTGGTTTAAACAGTGGTATAAACAACAAAAGGAAGTTGATCAAGTGACATAGAGTGTCGGAGAAACTTGAAAGCTCAAGTTCACAAAGTCGCACAGTACCCAAAATAAAAAAGAAGTTTTCAGATATCAAAGTCGCAGTGAAAAGGCGAGTCGTATCCCACCGTCTGAGTGTCATATGAAAGCTTATTAGGGTACAGAGAAAAAAAACAGGCAAACAGTGGGGAAAAAACCACGAAATGTCAACTTTAATCTCGAAATTTCCACTTTAATCACGTAGTTTATTTTGTCATTAAAGTAGAACATCATAAACTTCATCTTAAAATAATTTAATTTACTAGTTTCTCAAATCCCATTGTAACTAAAGTAGCACATTAAATGCTTTGTTTTGTATTTGATCTGTGTGTGTGAATCACTACGTGCTTCTTTAACGGGTTTTCTCTTCCTCTGACAAGACACAGAATCCATTACAAACGTAATATTACAGCTCTCTGAATAATTAAAATACTGAGATGTATACTTGATATCATTTTCATAATGATAGGAGTTAAAGCATGTTATTAAATATGGGAACACGGTGGCGCAGTGATTGTTCATGCCTCACGCAAGATGCTTCCTGCACCGTGCGCGACCTTCGATGAAACAATTTATTGCAGCAGTACTGTCTCTTTCAAACGTACTAACCCCCAATTCCTGTCCTTAGTTTTCTTTCTCCAAATACCCAATCGCTACACAATCAGCTCTGTAATAGACGTTAAGCCATCGGTAAGCTTAAAATGCAGATTCTTCAAACTTTTAAGGAACATTGACATATCTTCGTAGTACATGTTTAATTATTACAATACAATACAATACAGTTTATTTTTGTATAGCCCAAAATCACACAGGAAGTGCCGCAATGGGCTTTAACAGGCCCTGCCTCTTGACAGCCCCCCAGCCTTGACTCTCTGAGAAGACAAGGAAAAACTCCCAAAAAAACCTTGTAGGGAAAAATGGAAGACACCTTGGGAAAGGCAGTTCAAAGAGAGACCCCTTTCCAGGTAGGTTGGGCGTGCAGTGGGTGTCAAAAGAAGGGGGTCAATACAATACAATACACAGAACAGAACAAATCCTTAATACAGCATAATAATACAAATTTTAGAAGCAGGGAGCACAATTTAACTGTAGATGATATCCCATAATAAGATTTGGATATTTTTAGAGTCCTGGAGACCTCATCCATCAAGCTGCCTCCCGAATTGGCCATTCCACGGCTGAAATGTTGCTCAGCCAGCCAATCCGATGAAAGGACCCCTTTTTCCCATGATTCCTGTGATCCTCCATCAGGGATGACTTTACCATAGGCAGGCAACAACTTGGCAGGAGGGCCGTGAAACCAATTGCCACATTTGAGTACCGAGAACAGAAACAGAATAGGTGAGGGTTAGTAACAAATTATAACAATCATGTTACTTATGTTTTAGTGTTAATGACTAACAACAGAGATGCAGTCTGTACAGTTAATCAGCAGCTCTAGTCAGAATATGCTAAACTGAAGTAGTGAGTCTTCAGCCGAGATTTAAAGGCTGAGACCGAGGGGGCATCTCTTATAGAAGCAGGAAGACCATTCCACAATTTAGGGGCCCTGTAACTAAAGGCTCGACCTCCCACTGTTATTTTATTAATCCTTGGAATCATAAGCAGGCCAGCATCTTGGGATCTTAATGTGCGCTCAGGTTTGTAAGTCATGATAAGTTCAGACAAGTAAGCCGGACCTTGGCCATTTAATGCTTTATATGTTAAAAGAAGGATTTTGAAATCTGCCCTAAACTTAACCGGGAGCCAGTGTAAGGATTTAAGAACTGGAGTTATGTGTTCATATTTTCTTGTTCTTGTAATAGTTCTTGCTGCCGCATTTTGGATTAACTGGAGGCTGTATAAAGAACAGTTTGAACAGCCAGTGAACACCGCATTGCAGTAGTCAATCCTACTAGAGATAAATGCATGAATTAATTTCTCACAATCCTGTTTATTTAGAAAGCGCCTTAATTTCCTAACATTTTTAAGATGGAAGAAACATGTTTTGGACAACTTTGTAATATGTGCTTTAAATGACATGCTAGAATCAAAGATAACTCCTAGATTGCGGGCTGATTCAGTAAAATGAATTGGGATTCCAACTGAGTTAAATGATGACAAAATATTGCTGTGATCAGCGTCATTCCCTCCAACAATTAACATCTCTGTTTTATCTGTATTTAAAGACAAGTAGTTCTCATTCATCCACTCCTTTAATTCACTAACACAACTAATTAAAGACAACATCGGAGAAACTTCATTTGATTTAAATGAAAGGTATAACTGGGTGTCATCTGCATACGAGTGAAAATTAACATTATGTTTCCTAATAAGAGATCCCAGTGGAAGCATGTAAAGTGAAAACAGTAAAGGTCCCAGTACTGAGCCCTGCGGGACACCATATTGAACTTCGGTGTATAATGATGGAGTACTGTCAGCACATTTCTGTACGTATTGGAATCGATTTGATAAATAAGAACTAAACCAAGCGAGCACAGGGCCTGTAAGCCCAACATCGTTTTCTAGCCTGTGCAGTAAAATAGAATGGTCAATGGTGTCAAATGCTGCACTTAAATCTAACAACATAATTACAGTGGCGTTTCCTTCATCAGAGGATATCAGAATGTCATTTACAACCCGTGTTAGTGCAGTTTCTGTACTATGACCAGTGCGAAAACCAGACTGGAATTTCTCAAATAAATTGTAATGCGTAAGGTGTGACTGAAGCTGACTGGCGACTACTTTTTCTAGTACTTTAAGGAGAAATGGTAAATTTGAAACAGGCCTATAATTATTCTATTCATCTATCCTTCCAGTGTCATGCCAGCCCCAGCAAGAATACAGCGTGAGGCAGGAACAATCCGTGAACGGAGCGCCAGTTCCTTGCTAGCGCAGCGACACCGTGTCCTCACATGTTTAATTATTAACAATATAGATTATTTAAATGAAGTTAAAGTTTAATCTGTATAATATAATAAACATATTTTGCTGCATTTCATCTTAAAAATGATATTGTCATCATATGTAAATACACGCTTTATAAAGTGGCTCAGGTTGTGCAATATTATAACTGTATCGTAAGTTTACAGTGAGGTGGTTGTAATAATAAGTACAAACGGTTCTACAAGGAGCACTTGATGGACTGATTGAGTGTGTTTATAGTTCTTGGGATGAAACTGTTTCTGAACCATGAGGTCTGTACAGGAAAGGCTCTGAAGCGTTTGCCGTATGAGAGCAGTTCAACAGACAGCATGGCTGAGGCAGCGTGTGCTTGATGCAGTATACCAATAATTCTCTTTCCAGTCAGCTGCTGTAGAGCTGTGATTCCCCACTCAGATACAGTGATATAAATACTCCCAGTGGTGCAGTGAGAGTAATATGAAAAAAGATGACCGCTGTGGCAACCCCTAACGGGAGCAGCTGAAAGAAGAAGAAGAAGGTGCAGTGAGAGTAACAACGCTAAAGCAGCTATGGTATTTAGAATAGTTTGACCATTCTGTGGACCATTATATTGTTACAGGTTAATTACAATCAGATGCATTAAACTAATAAACAATATGCAGTTAATTTCAGTGTATTTATAAAGCTGCGTCAGGGACGTGGATCTAAATAAGAAAGGGAAACCACACTGGAACAGTAGCACTGCTTTCACGCTGGATGGTGCCAGTTTGCAAAACTGAGCGGAGAACTTCCATACGCCAGGTTTTTAGATAGCGTGAAAATGTGTGTGGCTTTACGCCAAGTTTAGGTTTTGTACATCATGATTTAAGCGTGGAAACGGGCTTACGCAACATTTTTGTGCGTATGCACCGTTTATACATGAGGCCACTGGTCATTGTCAGTTTCTTTATGTAGTAGAAGAGTTTGGAATTTCATCAATCATGTGGTCTTTGCCTAAGCTGTTATTCAGCTGAACTGCTATATACTTGTTCTGACATTTATATTTTGGATGTTTTGTTCTATTTTTTTTCTGTGAGGCAGAACAGCAAGCACCACACAATGCTACAATACCACTAGAATCAGAATTATACACTTGGGAGGCTGCCCCATCCAACACTCACTGCTTCAGCTCTGTGGCCTCACAAAGCATCATGGGGCGCTGGGAAAAAAAGCACATGGCAAATTTCCATGAAAACATTCAGGTAACTACAGTCATTGGTGAATACAGCTTATTCGCCTTGAAAAATGCTTTGGTGACATTAGTTGATCAACACTACTTAAGAGTAAAGGAACACCACAAATGTCTAGAGTATTTTCTATTCTGCCATTCCTGTTGCAGAACTAGAGCTGAAGTTATTTCAGGGCTTGGTGAGAAGTGACCATTGGTGAGGGGGTTTGAATGTCCATCTCAGGCCAGGCTATACATTTTTTTTTGTGATCTAAATTGTATTTATCTTATAACCAATGAAATTCCAGAGATGCTCAAATGATGAAATTAATACCACTGCACTAAATTCCTGTTCTAACCAGTAAATATATATAATCTACCTCACCCCCAACAGTGTTTGAAAAAGGAATGATTATTAAAATCTGCTAGTTTCGTCAATGGATATGCTTCATGATTTTGTCTGTGATACCCTTGTGGAGCCACTCATTAGTCCTGCCTCAAGGCCATTAACATAGTTTAGCTATATTTGGAATACACAACCAGATAGTCCCAAAGTCTGTGGATATTTGGGTAAGATTACTGGACCAGGGTGGGTGTGTTATGTTTATGAATATGTCCTATGGTGGACTGATCTCCAGGGCTGGATCTAGGGCAACCTTTAAATCTCTGTTAGTATCTACAGATATGGTAAATAGTTAAAAATATTAAATGAATATAGTACTTTATATAAAAAACAAAACCTTACAAACCTTATAAAGCATATGTAATTGAAGTGTGATTCAATAACATGTCCATAGAGACATATTAAGTATTTGTTACCCCCTGATTTGTAATTTGTAACTTTCACTGGAGTAAACAATAATTAAGGATTTAGTGCCTATTAGCTCTTATTGCTCCCTTCTCCCGAATAAAGTGTGAAAGCTGATAACAGGGGAGGTTGATCACTTAAAGTGCTGGATTTATTAGCAAGACCAATTTTAGATTATAGCAAATTAGCAAGAGTCTTATTGTGCAGCTAATAAATTATGTTTTAACCAGAAAAGTTGGTTACTTCAAATTTTACAGTAAAGCTCTGCTTTCTGTTTCTCTCTGAAACATACAGTGGTACCATTTTAAAATAGGGCTACCTTGGTTGCATGTGTTAGGTTTTACTGCTGTATAACAAGGCCTCCTCAAGTGCTTCGCATGGTCCTAATAAGATTTACAAAGTACCAATGAAACCTTAGAACAGCAGCTCCCAATAGTGCATCTCTTAGGCATTTGTTGCTAAGTAACAAGACCTTAGGAAAAGAGTTGTTTGTGTTACATAGCAATACGCGGCTAAGACATGCATTGTAGCAAGCTCTTAATGCCTTTAATTCGAAAGTGATATTGATACAGTTTCTGATATTTTAATAGTATATGTACTCATTATTTAAAATTAATAAAAGGTATATTATATGAAAAGCCATTCATAGGTTACGGTTATCTTAAGCAAGGGTACAATAAAAGAGTGTACTGATATGTGCTGATCTATGTTGTTTAATATTACCTTGCAATTTTCATATCATAATCTCCTTATAAATAATATACCAGGTTGTTTTGCATATTTATTGTACTTTGTATTTCATTAACCCCATTATTATGCATCCAATTTTTTAGTGAAATTTATTATTCACTAGGATGATCTTTTGGCTAGAGCTCCAGAACCGGTGTGGTCATTACATGAGTGCTGGAGAAACATGATTTTCTCCAATGTGCCAAAGACATACATGCCAGGCTAACTGGTACCTTTAAATTATCCTAATACTCATCTCAATCAACAATCACAATCTTCTCAGCTTAGATAAAGAACATAAGAGCATTATTATTTATTTATTATTACTGTCACAAGAACGAGACATGGACAGATAAAGGTTTGGGGCAGCCACCCGTGTAATGTGGTATCCTGGCTGCAAAAGTCGTTCGAGCAAAATATACAGCACTGAAGTGCATACAACTGAGTCCAAAACAAGACTGAGGAAAAAGGGAAAAGGGGCAGGTTTTAAAGGGGGAGACAGGAAGTGAGGTCATATGGATCAAGCACGTGGTCTTCCACCATTGGATCATAGCCGGACGTGACATCAGGGGGACTGGAGCTGGTGTGGCCGACTTCCATTGGCTCAGTCCCGGAAGTGATGTCGGGAGAGCCAGGTGGAATCCCCCGGGAATGGTCTACAGGCAAGGGAGAAAAAGAGTCAGTGCACTCTGCCACACCCCGGCATGCCTCCGAACTGCCTTCACTCAAGCCCTTTTGCTGCCTCCCATGCGCACGTGTGTGACATTACACAAATATGTATATAGTAATGTTCTTTATTGCCTCAGATAAGCTCCTAAATCATCATGAATCACTTATACAGCTCCTCCTCTCATCTTTATGAGAGTTAAAAATAAATATCCTAAGAAATGATAATCATCCACCTCTTCATTTAATAATCAAGTTAAAGTCCTCCTTCTTCTTCTTCCTCTTTATCTTTTCCCACTTCTGTGTGGGTTTGATGTGCTTCATCAACACTATTCAACAGCTTGGTCCTGCACATCCTCACCACTCAAGCCTTTTTCATTCAGATCTTCTTTTACCTTATCAGACCACCTCTGCTTTGGCTGTTCTCTAACTTTCTCTTCCTATCATTTTTGCCCACATATTAATTATCTTTCTTCTTCACATGTACATACCACTTAAACCTACTTTCCTGTACTTTCTTAAATACCTCTGCCACTTTTATTAACCTCTGATTGTCTCAATTCTGATTCTGTCCTTTTTTGTAAGTACATATATCCATCTTAACATTCTTATTTCTGTTCCGTTTACTGCCCATGTCTCAGCTCTGTATATCATTTTTGATCTTACCATTGTCTTAAAAAGCTTACCTTTTACCTTCACCTTAATTCTTCAATCACACTCTACTCCTGACACTTTCTTCCAAATGTTCCATCCACACTTCACTCTATGGCCTATCTCTGCATCTAGTGTTCCATCTCAGGCTACCAATGATCCTAGATATTTAAATTTATACACTGTTTTCAATAGACCTCCCTTCTGAATCCTGATCATCTTTACACATTCTGTCTTCTTATTATCTTTAACCCTTGTTAAAGAAACACAAACAAGCATAAAGTTTTGGGGATTTCCGGCCCCGTATACTGTAAGTTTTGGTGGTCAGTTTCGCTCTCAAAGCACAACAGACAAAATGAAAGATGTACGGGGACAATTTATGGGGTGGGACTGGAAACAGGCAGATGGAATGCTGGGAAGGAACCGTGGTGATGGATGGGAGTCATGACGTCATCAGAAGTGGACCAGAGGGAAGGGAGGAATGTGGAAATGGTAGCGCGTGGTTAGGGATTCCGGGTAAATTCATGACGGCGTTTTTTCGGCTTTTCTGTGGAAATAAAGAAAGACAGGTTAGTACCCCGCCTTTGTCCCCTGGCACGATATACTATGTTGCTTGTTGGGTCTTTAAGTGGCTCCCTATGCGCACGTGCGTGCCATACTCTTTATTTCTGTTTTTTAAGTGATGCACAGATTTTGGCATACCCCCCTCCCCACTAAAACCCACCTCCACAATAAATTTTTTTAAATGTCATACAGTCTGTATTTTAAGTTTGACCAATGGTAACCTACATGTAAAATATCATAAAAAATCGGTTCATCCAGTTTTGCATGATTGACGAACAAATGCTAGGATAGGATAGGATGCTATCTGAGCATTGAAATGAGGCCCTTAGTGTGCAATATGGACAAATAACTATAACTAACTTGAATTTTATAGATTATTAACATTTAGGCTTATTTTTTATTAAGAATTGTTTTTTATGAACTAAAGCCATTTACTTTCTGCTAGGGTATGTTTGAAACAGCTTAGTGCTAATGTAATTCATATTGTTTACTTGTTTAATTCCTAAATTTACATCCACTGTAATTGTTTATTTCCTCCTTGTGTGGACTCCTGTGGACTATGTGTAAATAAAACAGAAAACACAGAAAAAGGTTTGGGGTAGCCGCCCTGCATACTTGAAGATTCTGACGAGCAAAAAAAAAAACAATAAGTCTTTACAGATGTGAATCTAAAACAGAATTGTCTTAAAGGCAGAGAAATGGCAGTTTTATACTCGGTTGGAGAAAGTGATGTCACTGGGGCCGGAAAAACCATCAGTGATGTTATAGGGATCAAAACTGGAAGTGATGTTGATGAGCTCAGGCAGGATTTCCTTTGGCTGGTCTAAGAAAGGGTTAGTGAACACTGCCACCCCCTGGTCCAGCATGGAATTACCATCGTTCAAGCTCTTTAACTGCCTCTTATGTGCACGTGTGACAGTTGTCCTAATATTTATAGGTTATTTTGATGTTCTACATATACATTCCAGTCTGTATGTCTGTATATTTTAGAGAGGAATGTAAAAGTAAAGGAATTATTAATGTGAGTTACAATTTGAAAGAAGTAACGAGTAATGTGTAATTGACTACTTTCTTTCTTTAACTATCCCAACTCTGTTTTACCTCCGTGTATCATCAGCTCTTCAGATTTCACAAAGCAATCAAAGCAGGTAAAAGCCCATTCTCCAGCTGGATGACAGACCATTTAGACAAGCTCATGATAGTGGATGTAAATAATTTACTTTCTATCTATCTGTGAATTTTCAAACAATCCAGTTGTGCTTAAGAATCTGTTACTCTATTAGCAAACTGATAAAAACTGCAGCCATCACAGCTCTCCGGGGGCAGGTTTACTTTCCATCACTGCACTGTAAGGTTTGAGAAAGTGCAGTACATGCATTTTAATTTTTAAATATTTTAGCAAACTACTACTATTAAATTTACAGAATTTCATTTGCAGAACTGTCAGAATATTAATATTGCTATGCTGTTAAATTTCTTTAACAAAATGAATGTCTACTAGCTTCATAGAGATGTCTTATCAATGATACACTAAAGCTGTGGTAAAAAAATAAATTGACCTAAAGTGTTTGTGGAAAGAATTGATCCTGCATTAAAATAAATATGATGATCAAGGATTTATGTCCCATTTTTAATGATAGTATTTACATGTTTTATTTGTTTGCCTGACCTGTACCAATTGCTTTCAACTTAAGTGTGAGCTCCTCATAGACTGAAGAATTTAATTCATATATATATTTATATGTATATCTATACTAATAATCTATACTAATAAAAGGCAAAGCCCTCACTCACTCATTCACTCACTCACTCACTCACTCATTCAACACTAATTCTCCAACTTCCCGTGTAGGTAGAAGGCTGAAATTTGGCAGGCTCATTCCTTACAGCTTACTTACAAAAGTTAAGCAGGTTTCATTTAGAAATTATACGCGTAACAGTCATAACGGTCGACAATGTCCGCCATGTTGAACTTTCTTATTTATGGCCCCATCTTCACGAAATTTGGTAGGCGGCTTCCCTGCGCTAACCGAAACCGATGTACGTACTTATTTCAATGGTATGACGCCACTGTCGGCCACCATATTGAACTTTCCAATGTCACTAATTCTCCAACTTCCCGTGTAGGTAGAAGGCTGAAATTTGGCAGGCTCATTCCTTATAGCTTACTTACAAAAGTTAAGCAGGTTTCATTTCGAAATTCTATGCGTAACGGTCATAACTGTCGACAATGTCCGCCATGTTGAACTTTCTTATTTATGGCCCCATCTTCACGAAATTTGGTAGGCGGGTTCCCTGTGCTAACCGAAACCAATGTACGTACTTATTTCGGTGATATGACGCCACTGTCGGCCGCCATATTGAACTTTCCAACGGTCTTTGTTACTTATGGGCCCATCTTCAAGAAATTTGGTACGCGGGTTCCCAATGCTAACTGAATCCTACTTACGTACATATATACGTCCATAGCTTGCAGCTCGGTCACCGTGTGAGGCGCCGTTAAGTCCCCCATCCCAACGCCTCCTACGTTGTTGGCTGGCTGCCTGCCTATATAAGGCCGTCCGTTGCTCCAGTTTCTACATCCCCTTCGTTGCTTTGCCATGGGATTCACGTCTCCCCGCTGATAACTACAGCCTTTTTATTTAATCCACGGCTTTTCCACTGTTTTATTGTTCATTTACTACGATTATAGTTATTGTTTAGGTATTTTAGACTTGCTTTACATTGTACCCATTTCCTTTATCGTTCCAACCGTACCCCCATTAACATGTCTATCGAGGTGATCACCATCGATCAAAGAACTGTCACTTACCGAGTGGTTTCCATGCCCAGAGATGGCACCTGCCTTTTCCATTCTCTTTGTTACATATTGCACGGCCATATCAGGCTCACTCTTGATATCCGGAGGAACATTGTGTCTTATGTATTGAATGACTGGGACAGGTTCAAGGTGTGGACTGATGACGGTACAGGAGATAATTATACTACACAGAAGCACTATAAGAGTGAAATGCTTAAACCCTTCACCTATGTATCTGCATGTGAGTTGATGGCTGCCGCTGAATTGTTCGGTTGTCGCTTTCAAGTGTACCGAAATGGCCAAATATTTTACACCTTTCGACAACCGCCAATGTCTCTTAAACATCTTAGATTGACAGGTGACGATTTCAGTAGTGGACAATTTGATGTTTATGAATAATTAAATTCTCAAAAGCTGGATGTGAAGTTATCGATGAAACCGGTTGTATACTTACAACGCTTGACAGATGCCGAATGTCTCTACAACACAAGTCCTACAAATACTGTCGTAATTGAAACAAACCATGAAACTCAAACTGATTATGACAGCAGCAATCCAAGCTGTGAGATATGAAACAAGATTACTGTTCACATGGCCAACTGTACGTTGCATGCTCAAGAGTAAGCTCACCGCACAGCTTGGTCATATTACAACCGGAGGGCTGAACTCACAATGTGGTATACAAAGAGATCCTTAACAAATAATTATTGGTATATTTTCCCTCATTTTAAAAAGGTTTAATTTTCTTCTTAATAAAAATTTTAAGGCAGTACTTAGCCACTGCGAAGCGCAGGTATTTTGCTAGTGTAAAATATTTCAAAGAATCTTCTCCTGAAAGATCCTAAGAAATGGTAGGAAAAGGACCTTTCAATTGGCATCTCAGAAAAGCAGTGGAACTTAAACATCCACAGAATACAGTCTATTTCAACATGTGCTAAGCATTCCATAATTTAAATGAATTTTTCATCAATAACATTTATCTCATTTAAATTTGTTCAAAATTTACCTTTTAAGTATCACCATTTAGCTCTAGTATTATTAGATAATATGTTATGGGAATGCATTAAATTAACATAATTTTGAAAAAAAAAATCTTTGTGATCTTCTAAGATACCCTTGGCATTACATTCAGTCCTAAAAAATTAATACCATACTCCTGAATAGGATTAAAGTGCATAGACATAAATTGAGTATAATATTCTATACTACACCATTTGCACGCAGACTTGCTCAACTAGAAGAATCCCAACTAACCCTTTATAACTTAGTAGGTAAGTGATGTTCTATATTATCTCAATTTAAAAATAAAATATAATTCTCTCTCAGAGCATATTTCCAAAACTTTTTTAAAACATGGCAAGAATTCCTTAATATTATTTTAGGAAAAGCATGCTAGGTCTGTGATTGACTCTTTCATGCCATTGAGTGTTCAATTATATTTTAAATTAGATTTTTTTTTTACGCTTGTGTCATTCTTTGTTTTTCTTTCCCTTGCATGGGGGTTAAATGTTGTTTTCCTTTTTCCCACTTTGTTTATCTGTTTTTCTTTTGCTCTTGTTTAATTGATTTTGAAGTGAATTGTTGTATCTGCTCCATTATTACTGTTTGTTTGACTGAGTAGCATACTGTTGTTTTGCTTTTCAAAAATAAAAAAAGATCAAAAGATAATTCACCCCTGAGGGCTCATACTGAAATTGTTTGACTGTTGGATCTGGAATCTCGGGTGCTGCACCAAATGTAGTACACATTCATTAAGGAAAGAATTTTTGATGTGGTACATGGTGTCTGCTGAGAAGCAGTCCTTAGCAACAGTTCAGTCTATCTTAGCAACATAACACAATGTTAAACCTACAAAATGACATAATTCTCTTAAAAATAAATTTTAATAGAATTACTTGAAAACACCCACGTGTTAGTATTCTGTGGCCCATGAATCCTCCAAATTCTTACAACAAGGTAGGAGAAAAAAATTATAAGAAATTAAAAAAAAATTAAGCTAAACCCTAAGCCTATTCAAAACCCTATCCCTAACCATACCATGTCAAAATTATGTTTTCAAGTCATTAAAACTGATAACTGTCGGATCTCATTATATCCAATTTCAATTTTTTGAATTTTTTTTTCTTTGTTTTTAATACATTTTATTATTACTTTAATATATCTGTTTGTTAATGGGCACCACCCTTTTGTGTTTCCACACTTGATTTCTGCTGCCATTTTATGTATTTGGTTGCTGTTATCCTAACTAGTGGTGTCCCTGATTTCTAAGATGACAGCTCATATAATCCAGCTTTTGAACTTTCAGACATTAACTAAAAAAGCATAAAACATGTTAGAACATTTAATTGTGATAGTATACCTGTTACATTTCACTTTAGACTTCTGGTTAGTGTTGCCCAGAAGCAAAATCTGAAAAACATGATCAGGGAGGTCAAAACCAAAAAGCGAATGAGCTAGTATGTAGTCAAACAGAAAATAAATCAAAACCCAGAAGACTGAAAGAACCAAAAACTGTAGTCTGAGAACAAAAACATAGGCCCTAATAATAAGATCTTCCTTAATATGCCTATTAGTTTCCATTACACTAGCAAAATTCAAAAAGTAAAGGTAAAGTGATCCAATATTTGGATGCTTGTGGTGCCATGCCACCAATATTTAAACAGAAGTTGTCATGCATAGTTTTTGATATTTGCCTTACAACTTTTGAGAGATACAGTTGGTTACATTTCTTTTGTTTTTCCAATTGGAGCAGAGGCAAGTGAGGTGGCTTGCTCAGGGTCACACAGTGTCAGTAGCAGAATTAAACCCCTTAGAAGTCCAAAGTCTTAACCTCTGTGCCTCACCGTCTGCCTGGTGTAGTGGTGCCAGCAATCACATGGTGGCAACAGATGTAATTGCTGTGAACAACATGACTGTAACTGTGAAGAACAGTTTGCAGGATTGTAAGCTCATTATTGATTAACACCTCTTGTTAATAGATGAAATTCAGAAAGCAAACTGACCAAATGTTCACTAATAGCAGAGCTGTGGAATGAGGGATATTCTTTATACACTTATGAAATCAAGACTTAACTGACTAAATGTCACTTGAATAAGCCTTGTTTTCCAAATGAGTCTCAGGCGATTCCATGAATTTAAAGGGATCCTCATTAACTCAAGATGGGCTTGGGCAATTCATGATTATGCATGCATTAGCGATATTTAAGCAGTTACAAACAATAGATCATCTGAAACATCTATCATACTTAAGCAGTTACCAAGTAAAGTGCAAGATCTGAAGATTAAATACCTGTGAATTTAAGTATGAAACTGATGGGATGCATGACATAGTATGGGATAACTTGGAAAAGTTTAGAGTTTTAATCATCATAAAATTGAAGAACATGTAACAGTGACAGTGGCTTTTTTTTCAGCAGTTCATCAAGAAATTATGTGCATTTCAATAGCAATACAAAACACATTTAACAACTGAAAATTATGTACAAGAACATAACTTACTTCTGAATTGCTAGAACCGTACATTTATTATATGCAAATGTATACTGCAACCAAAAAGAACGCTGTAGCTTCTGCCACTGGTGCGATGCTCCAATGTCACTCCTGCTGAAGGAGTGTTCCCAAAACAGAAAGTCAGAGTTCACAATATGAGTGGCCACACATAAACAGTGTCATTTAAAAGGACTGATCTGTGCATATGAATGATTTCTGTTTTACATATTCAGTCTCTAATTATTGTGGCGCTGCCAATATTTGTACATGAGCACAGTCTGTATCGCATGTGATGTTTGGGAACTAAATTTATCTGCTGTCGGTAATTTGACTTTGGATAAATGCATTTTACATAGATTAACTTACCACACTTCACATTTTGATAACGAATGACATTATTTTAAATGCTGATTATTTTCAATAGATAGTTCAGGCTGTAATATTTGACCATTTTATTACGAACTTGTAAGAATAACTTGAATGAGAATTCCGCAACATAGATATGCTAAAAAAAAAATCGGAACTTTTCTGCAAAGTATATTTTCTCATTGAGTAGAATTTTTAGAACTCTTTATTCACAATACTCTGTTAAGCTTCATCTTTAGCCTGGTATGGAGTAGGCTAACTCGTGAGATTTAGTTGCCTTGGTTACCAAGTACGACATGACCTAAACCTCTTTGGTGGAACCAAAACCAGCTTAGATATTTCCAGCATCTCGATTTAAGCCAGGTTTACTTGCTAAACCTGGGTCAGTCAAGTAAACATCTTTGTTGTGATACAGGTGGTGGAGGGGTAACTAGTTTTTGGGAAATGTCTGGTAAGTTTGTTTTTCTAGCAGAGAAGTCCTTGTGTGCTATTTAAATTCTATCAAAATGGGGCCATGCCAACTCTGTCCAACAACAGAGGGGTGGTAAGAGACCTGTCTGAGAGAATTATTTGCATCAAAAGCAGTGCAAAAAAAAAAAAAAACTAACAAAAAAGTCCCAACAACTAGAAGTATGCTTTCATTGAACATTTTTAGTTTTATATAAGTATCAAAGTTGGTTGTGATTTGCTCTGCATACGCTACATTTTCTACATATTTTTTGTAAAATATTTCATAACTGACCAAATACAGCCACACAGCAGAGTCACTACAGTATTCAAGTAAGCGTCTATTTTTTTTTTAAATTAAAAAAAAATTATGAACTGCCTTTTATGAGCATACATTTTGATTTTAAAGTGTAGTGAATAATACTGCAGCAGGCTTTGCATAAATTCTAATTAATGTACAATAGAGACATTTTCTACTCATATAATATATGCAACTCAAGGAATAATACACATATTTCTTAAACTATTCTTATGGATTAGTCTAGATTTGGTTGAATACTGCTGTTCATGTAAGATATGCTTATTTTCCTGGTAAATACATCCTGGTAAAAACATATATATATATATAGGATTTAAAAGAAGCCTGATTTAAAACATGATATAAAAACGTCATATAATGTTGCACAAAATCGTTGCACTTTTAGGATTAGGATTTTATATATATAGAGTAGATGTAAATTTTGTATGTTTTGGTACATACACAATTTACATGCAAAACCGTTCTTTTGCTATATTATTATTTTACTCTTCTATTTGCATTTATTTATTTATTTTTAATTAAATAAATGATCTATCTAACTAATATGTTAGTAGCATATTGTGTCTGGGGAGGGGTGGGGGGAGACAGATTTTCTTACCTGGGGAACCAAATAGCTCAGAAATGACCCTGTGTAAATGTCTACCTAAAAATTAACAAGATAGAAATGTGGTTGTAAATATAGAGACAAAAAGAAATCCTGAAAAAATAAAACACATTTTGTTCAAGCGCTGCTTAAACGTGCTTTACTTAAAACATACATGTAAAAAAACTCATTCTTTCCCACATGTTTTTAATCAAATAAACGATATTAAAATAATTTTTAACTAATTTGGCATATTTTTGTAGTAAATTGTTGCAATTGAAATGAATGAGGCATTTCATGTGTCCACATCATATGACCCCAAGTGGGCTATAAACATGACATCACAGGTTGTGAGCGGCCTGAGGTGTGTATTCAAGGATTAAAGGAATGCCATCCAAAAATTATATATTTTTTAAAAGAATTAATTTTTTTACATGTTGTTTGTAGTGAGGGCTTAGAAAAAAGTTTATCTAATGTTTTTGGCGAAAAAGGATGTAATAAAATTTCCAATAGAACGATACCCAGTAGTGACCAATGCTGGACAACAGCAAACAATACCAAAGACATCCATAAAAAAACTCTTCCATTATTCATGTCTAATAAGCCACAGGTCAAGTCATCCAGTCGTATGTTCACAATGTGCAAAACACGTGTAATTTTTTGCTAAAATACTGTTAAATAAATTACTCAAGAGTGAAAGCAGTGCACAAACAGAAAGCCCCTTCTCACGTGGTCACACTTTTAAATTGAACATCCGGCTCTCCCAGTCATTCATTGGTCATAGTCCTGTTCTCAGGACACTGCATTCTTAAAACTATGGTCAACTCACTGTTAAGAAGCTCTGTTCATTAAGTCACACAGGGGCCTGTGGAGGTCTTAATGCAGCCTTGAGTTAACGTAATCACTTCTCCATTGTTGTGTAGACATACCAGGTCATCAGTTCATCCTCGACCTTATGCCTAGTGATAATCAGAGAACTTTGTCATTGCCCTTTAAACTTTAGTCTGAGGCGAGCACAATGTGTTAGGTAGGATCTTTTAACCCCAGATGGTGAATTCTCTAACTTCTTGTCAGTTAATGGCTCATATTAAGCTATTGTTAGACAGGTACTCAAGTATAAAATATACATAAAAACAACCTTCTTATGAATCTATTATTAAGTGAAACCCATGGGCCTTTTGAAGATTCACAAGGATGTAAATGCATCAGATATATGAAACTGTCTCTTTGGCAAATCAGTCCTTTGAGCCATTTTTGACAGACATTTTAATCAAATAAATGTAGAGCCTTTGGTTATGTGTATCTCTCACATGTCTCAAAACAGCTTAGGGATCACCGGCTGATATAAAAAGCCTTTTATCAGCTACGCAAGTGACAGTTATATTTCTTGCTTGAAATGGGGGGAAAAGTGTATGAAAGAATTGCAGGATTATGTGAATCTGTTTGATGTTAATCGAAAAAACACAGAAACGACACAAAGATAGGCGCTTTTTCTACTGCTGATTTCTTTGTCATTTTTATTTTTTCTGACTTGTAAAGAATTGAGCATAAGCAATAAATGAGAGAATCTGGCAGATGCATTATTAAGTTACACACATAGAATAAAAAGCAAATATTTTATACCACACCTTTTTAATATAGCATTATTGGGAATCGTATCCAAAACATTTTAATACTTAAATGAAATAAATCATTAAATCATTGACAGTATTGATAATGATAGATAGATAGATAGATAGATAGATAGATAGATAGATAGATAGATAGATAGATAGATAGATAGATAGATAGATTTATTTGTCCAAAGCTTTTAAATAATATTTTTTTAAATGAATAAATTAACTTTACAATAATACTGATTTGAAGACTCTTTTTCTTTCTTTCCTAGTATTCTCATATTGCTTTGTCCAATGTTTCATTCATTTTCTTCACCTGACATTTCCATTACAGGGCTACACATTAACTGTAAGGTAGAGCCTAAGGCCAGATGGTGTGCCAGTCAATCCTGTGCCCATTCTTGCACACATACTTACTGAGTTGGAGTTGCCAGTTAACATTACTTGCACACCTTTGCTGATGTGGGAAGGTACTGGAATATCCTTAGGTAATTTACTCAGGCTCATGATGAAACGTGCCAGTTCCATGCAGATGATGCTTCAGTCTTTCTACCATCAGACAGTAGTGCATTACATACTTTGAACTTCATCATGTGATTTGATATCATCATATATTTACAGAAATAACCCATTTGGCTCAGTCTTTATTTATTGTTAGTATCAGTTCAGCAATGACATTATTTTACTTCATTTCAACCCAGTGGTGTTATTACTCTAAATATCAGTATTGTTGACTAAAAATTCTCCTAACTGCACCCTTTTTCATGGTTTATTTGGACAATTAAGACTTGCCTCAGACCATGTGTTCAATGGAATTTTCCATAAGTACGGCCATGCTAATACTGGTAGTTTTGCTGTATTATCTACTAACTGTGAAGTGTGAGTTAAGATTAAGCAGGATAATACTGCCATCCAGTGGTCATTCCCTTACAATGCTCCTTTGAACAAGCTGATAAACTATTGCTTTCTCTTAAAACTTAACGTTAGAAATAATCCTGCAATTACTGTAATCTGTAAAATTTGACTTTTTTCAATGTATATCTTTCAACTTTTAAATATTTATGGTTGATTACAAATGATTATTAATATAGTCATTTATAGAGAACTAAAAAAAATGGTTTCTTATCCAAGTCAGTTTTTGCTATACTGCATTTGAAATGTAATTATTTCCAGATTAAGCATTCTGTAACTTGAATGATCAGCACAGCTGTGACCCATTAGTCACAGTTTTGTGAAGAAAGAAGGAATTAATCCAGAGGAAATTTATATATCCATCCATCCCGCTTATCCAGGGTCGGGTCGCGGGGGCAGTAGCTTAAGCAGAGAGGCCCAGACTTCCCTCTCCCCGGCCACTTCTTCCAGCTCTTCCGGGAGAATCCCAAGGCGTTCCTAGGCCAGCCGGGAGACATAGTCCCTCCAGCGTGTCCTGGGTCTTCCCCGGGGCCTCCTCCCGGTTGGACGTGCCCGGAACACCTCACCAGGGAGGTGTCCAGGAGGCGTCCTGATCAGATGCCCGAGCCACTTCATCTGACTCCTCTCGATGCGGAGGAGCAGCGGCTCTACTCTGAGCCCCTTCTGGATGACTGAGCTTCTCACCCTATCTTTAAGGGAAACCCCAGACACCCTGTGGAGGAAACTCATTTCAGCCGCTTGTATTCGCAATCTCGTTCTTTCGGTCACTACCCATAGCTCATGACCATAGGTGAGGGTAGGAACGTAGATCGACTGGTAAATTGAGAGCTTTGCCTTACGGCTCAGCTCTTTTTTCACCACGACAGACCGATGCAGAGCCCGCATCACTGCCGATGCCACACCGATCCGCCTGTCGACCTCACGCTCCATTCTTCCCTCACTCGTGAACAAGACCCCGAGATACTTGAACTCCTCCACTTGGGGCAGGATCTCTCCCCCAACCCTGAGAGAGCACTCCACCCTTTTCCGGCTGAGGACCATGGTCTCGGATTTGGAGGTGCTGATTCTCATCCCAGCCGCTTCACACTCAGCTGCGAACTGCTCCAGAGAGTGCTGAAGATCACGGCCTGATGAAGCAAACAGGACAACATCATCTGCAAAAAGCAGTGACCCAATCCTGAGTCCACCAAACTGGACCCCTTCAACACCCTGGCTGCGCCTAGAAATTCTGTCCATAAAAGTTATGAACAGAATCGGTGACAAAGGGAAGCCCTGGTGGAGTCCAACTCTCACTGGAAACGGGCTCGACTTACTGCCGGCAATGCGGACCAAGCTCTCACACCGGTTGTATAGGGACCGAACAGCCCTTATTAGGGGGTCCGGTACCCCATACACCCGGAGCACCCCCCACAGGATTCCCCGAGGGACACGGTCGAACGCCTTTTCCAAGTCCACAAGACACATGTAGATTGGTTGGGCAAACTCCTATGCACCCTCCAAGATTCTGCTAAGGGTGTAGAGCTAATCCACTGTTCCGCGACCAGGACGAAAACCACACTGTTCCTCCTGAATCTGAGGTTCGACTATCCGACGGACCCTCCTCTCCAGAACCCCTGAATAGACTTTTCCAGGGAGGCTGAGGAGTGTGATCCCTCTGTAGTTGGAACACACCCTCCGGTCTCCCTTTTTAAAGAGGGGGACCACCACCCCAGTCTGCCAATCCAGAGGCACTGTCCCCGATGTCCATGCGATGTTGCAGAGACGTGTCAACCAAGACAGTCCTACAACATCCAGAGCCTTGAGGAACTCCGGGCGTATCTCATCCACCCCCGCCTTGAACCGTCACCTTATCGTGGTGGAGGGGTTTGCGTGTCCCAATGATCCTAGGAGCTATGTTGTCCGGAGCTTTATGCCCCTGGTAGGGCCACCCAATGCAAACTGGTCCTAGGTGAGGGATGAGACAAAGAACGGTTCAACAAACCTCCAATGAAGAACAAAAACACTGGATAACGTTTTCCCTTGCCCGGACGTGGGTCACCAGGGCCCCCCTCTGGAGCCAGGCCTGGAGGTGGGGCTCGATGGCGAGCGCCTGGTGGCCGGGCCTGCACCCATGGGGCTCGGCCGGGCACAGCCCGAAGAGGTAACGTGGGTCCTCCTCCCCATGGGCTAACCACCTATGGGAAGGGCCAAGGAGGTTGGGTGCAGTGTGAGTTGGGTGGTGGACGAAGGCGGGGACCTTGGCGGTCTGACCATCGGCTACAGAAATTTATATATATATTTTTAAATTATATGTAAAAATAGAGGTGTCATAGCTGGGCAGTTTGAAGCATTGCCATCTCCCAGATCCAGCATCCTAAGCTTGAAAACGGTGCCTGTGTGCAGTCTGCACACTCTGTATGGGTTTTCCTCTCACATCTCAAAAAAAGGGTAACTGGTAATGGACTGTCATCCTAATGACATGTAATATACGTATATTTGCAGCTGGAGATCCACAAAGGGAAAAAATGAATCACGTATCATAAAGTAGTTTTTATTTCTGAGCTTTTAACCCCTGCCAAGGGCCTTCATCAGAGGATAATGCTTAGACTTACAAGAATCAAAGGCAATATATAGCAAAAATTACGTTGGGGGGGGTGGGTATTGGTTGTAAAGTTTTATTTATTACTAGCAAAATACCCGCGCTTCACAGCGGAGAAGTAGTGTGTTAAAGAAGTAATGAAAAAGAAAAGGAAACATTTTGAAAATAACGTAACATGATTGTCAATGTAATTGTTTTGTCACTGTTATGAGTGTTGCTGTCATATATATATATATATATACATATATATATATGTATATACACACACACACATATATAAACATATATATACATATCTACATATATACGCATATATATATATATACGCACATACATCCACATATATATACATATATACATATATATACACATATCTATATATATACACACATACATATACAGGGGTTCCTCGGGTTACAACACAGTTCCGTTCCTACAACAGTGATGTAACCCGAATTTTGGTGTAAGTCGAAACACACTCTAGCCTAAGTAACTTACCTATCTTAACACATTTGCAAAATCATAAGAGCATAAAAACACAAAATCTAAGCCTCAGAAAAAGGAAAAGGACATAAATATACTGTACTGTACACTGTACTGTAGTAACAGAAAAAATGAGTGTAAAAAAAATCATTACCTTTATTCCTTCTCATGTCTCAATTTTTTTAAGTTTTTATGGGAGTGAGCGTTGTAAACTTGAAACGTTGTATGTCGAAATGTTGTAACCCGAGGACCCCCTGTACATACACATACATATACAGTATATATACACACATACATATATATAAACATATACACACACATATATATATATATATATATATATATATATATATACACATACATATATATATATACACACATACATCCACATACATCCATCCATTTTCCAACCCGCTGAATCCAAACATAGGGTCACGGGGTTCTGCTGGAGCCAATCCCAGCCAACACAGGGCACAAGGCAGGAATCCAACCCCGGGCAGGGTGCCAACCCACTGAAGGACACACACAAACACACCCACACACACTAGGGCCAATTTAGAATTGCCAATCCACCTAACCTGCATGTCTTTGGACTGTGGGAGGAAACCGGAGCGCCCGGAGGAAACCCACGCAGACACGGGGAAAACATGCAAACTCCACGCAGGAAGTGAACTCGGGTCTCCTAACTGCTAGGCAGCAGCAATACCACTGCGCCACCCTACATCCACATATATACATATATATATATATACCCTTTGGGGTGCGAGCAACTGTTGCTGGGGGTGCCAGAATCCATCGAGGAAGAAAAATGAAAAACATTATTTGTACAAAATCTTAATTTATCTATCCATTCCTAAATAATTAAATGGGCAGGCTATTTCTTATCAGTGCAATATGCTGCTGGTTAAAACGGATGACTTCCGCTCTTACGTGCAAGTCTGCGTGGGTATTATGAACTATTGTATCTGTTCAAGTTCTATTTAAATTTTAAATATAAGTAATTTTTATTTAGTCGACAGAAATATCTTTGGTAGGAATGTAAGTTAAATGTAGTCATCATTGCATAAATTTTTCTTCACCATAGAAATTTAAAGACTAAATTCGACTTACATTCCTACCAAAGATATTTCTGTCGACTCAATAGAACCTACTTATATCCAAATAGAACTTGAAAAGATATATTTTTTCGAATCTGATCATGCATTTTAGATCGACTTGACGCGCACTACATCGAGCCCGCGTGCTATTGTGCTCTCGCCTGCCTGCCTCAATAAGTCACCGTCACTTCGCTCTTACTTTTTTACCGTTCATTTAATCATGGCTAGTCGCAAAAATATTAGAAAATGGAAGGAGGATCACCCTGAGTATGGCTTTACCAAAACAATTATTGATGGCGAATAAAGTATCCATTATTCATAAAGCTTCAATTGGTGATCTGTCTTTCTGCGTTAACCTCATATTTTTTCATACTTCTCAAACCAAGGGGGTGCGAAATCAGCCTTGTCCGTCACAGGGGGTGCAAGGGTAAAATGAATCGGGAAGTGCTGATATATATGTATGTGTGTGTGTATATATATATATATATGTGTATGTATATATATATATGTATATATATATATATATATATATAAATAGTTTTACTGTCAAATAATGCAAAGAGTACGCGACACGTGTTTCGCCCTAATTCTGGGCTCATCAGGCGTACACACTGACTGCACCCCCTCTTGGGAATTGAACCTCGGACATCAGCGCTAGAGGCGAAGCCTGTTGTGTTGTGCCATGGCATGGGGTTTGTTTATTTGACAGTATGTAGATCGGGATATATATATAGCAAAACACCCGCGGTTCGCAGCGGAGAAGTAGTGTGTTAAAGAAGTTATGAAAAAGAAAAGGGAACATTTTAAAAATAACGTAACATCATTGTCAATGTAATTGTTTTGTGACTGTTATGAGTGTTGCTGTCATCAAGGATTTGATTATCATTATTTCTTTCAATCAGGTTCGTATTTGGAGAATGTGTTGTGTTCAAGTTACATTCCGTGTTTGTCAACCGTTGTAAAGATATCAGGTTTTTATTCATTGATTCGTTTCTTATTGCATCAATAAACAGCTCGTCTTCCTCTTTATCTGAGACGTGACACACTGCATGCACGGGTTTTTTTTACACTGTCTTCCTTTAGCTGGACATTGACTTTTTCCACCGTGTGCTTTGTTTCCGCAGTAGTTGCACTTATGAATATGCTTGTATGCGTCACTCGCTTCATATTTTTTTGCTGCCTTCTCAATTGTGTAATGCGGTTTTTGTTCAGCGGTCTTTGGAGCTGTTGCTTTTTGTCTGCGTACTGGGTCAGTTCACGTGAGCCTCTCGGTGTACATGCATCGAAGGTTCTCAGCTGTGCTTGTGCCATCTCGTGCGATGTCCACAGCTTTATTTAATGTTAGCAAAGACCCGGCACTTAAAAGTTTCTCTCGCAGTTTCGCCGAGTTTGTGCCAAACACCACCCTGACCATCTCATCTTCGTCTGCATAAGCACAGCCCTTCACCCGTGAATATTTAGCGGCAGTGTTTCTATTGGATTGCCGCTGACGGACGGCCTTATATGGGCAGGCACTCAATTACATGGGAGGCGTGACGATGAGAGACGCAACTCCGCCACCCACGGCCATCGAGCTGCAGTCTATTACAGTATATGTATGAAAATAGGTTCAAGTTATCCCATTATTCGTAGAATTTCGAAATGAAACCTGCCCAACTTTTGTAAGTAAGCTGTAAGGAATGAGCCTGCCAAATTTCAGCCTTCTACCTACACGGGAAGTTGGAGAATTAGTGATGAGTGAGTGAGTGAGTGAGTGAGTGAGTGAGGGCTTTGCCTTTTATTAGTATAGATGAACATGTTCTTAAGTTTGCATATGCTGGGTTTATGTCTAAGTGTCTGTTGATGGCATTCTCGTTTGATAGCCAAGATTCGGCCAGCTCTCTGGCACTTTTAGTACTGGCCTTAAATCTTATTTGTACATTGTCCCAGTTAAATATATGTCCTGTTGATTTAGTATGCATATAGATCAGTGATCGTGAGTCCTTTCTTCTGACAGCGTTGCGATGTTCATGTATATATGTTGCGATTCTTTTTGATGTTTGTCCTATGTATACCGCTGGGCAAGAACTGCATGGAATGCTATAAACTGCGTTTCGTGTTTCTGCTGTCGATTTCTTGTTCTTAGCATTAAAGAGGACCGTGCACAGATTGTTTGTGGGTTTCTGTGCTATTCTGATGCCTGACTTGGCCAGGATGTGTTCTGCACCTTCAGGCACCTTGGCATGGGCCGAAAGCTCAGGAATAAAAATTACTTTATGATAAGTGAATCATTTTCTCCTTTTGTGGATCTCCAGCTGTAAATATGCAAACCGTATCACAGACCTTCTCTTCCATATATATATACCAAAGCTCCCGAACTCTTTTGGGTCTATATATATATATATATATATTCTGGATGCCCAAAGGATGTCTCCCCCAAAACGCTAGATGAGGGTAGTTGTCCCCCGGACTCCCGCAGGCCATCCTGGGACTTGGAGTTCGGTTTCTCAGCCCTGTTGGGTACTGTGGGTGCCACCAGGAGGAGCTGTAAAAGGACCAGAGGAGCCATGCCTCATTCATAGCCCAGAAGTATTCACAAGAAGAGATGGGTAGTAATGAGTTACATTTACTCCATTACATTTGCTTGAGTATTTTTTTAAAAACATTGTACTTCTAAGAGTAGTTTTACTGCACCATAATTTTTACTTTTACTTGAGTACATTTGTGAAGAAGAAATGCTACTCTTACTCCGTTACATTGGACAACACTCAACTCGTTACTTTTTTCCATTTACATATTACACTATTTTTGCCAGAGAGAAGTTGCCAGTGGATCTACTGCATGACTGTTTCACCAATCAGACGTAACAACAATAATCACATGACTCTGTTTCACCAATCAGACGTAGCCATGTAGTCACATGACCACACACAAACGTCCTGCGTCTGCAGCCTGTGAGAGACTTTTTAGTCATGTGGGGCTCCTGTTCACTGCTAAACAGTCACAGCTTCACTGCAAGAACCTTGAGAGCCAACTCCTGCTGAAGCTTAACCATCACTTCACTTAGTGAAGAACAAGCATGTTTTAACCAAAAATGCACAGACACAGACAGTCAAGGTAAAGTGAGACTTCTTGTACATGCACAAGCTGCCTTGTTTTAATGTTATTTTCTATCAGCTGTGCTATTTGGAGGGCAAGTGTGTGACAATGCTGGTCCCCTACAGACTCCCTCTTCCCACATGGGAGTCTGCTGAACCCACACCGTTGATAGTTATGACCGAGATGAGCTGAGATATGAGGATAATTCACTAATGAGGCCAGAGGATGGTGAAAAAAGTGCTCAAGTGCTTTTATTAAAAAACAGTCAAAACAAAAGTAAAATCAACAAAAGTGTCAATGGTGCAGTGTTCTAAAAAACAGTACATATATAAAATCCATAAAAATCATTGTGAAAAGTAAGGATAAAAAAATCAATAAATAAATCCATTAAAAATCTGAAGTTAAAATGTAGACTAACTCCTCCTGATCTCAGCCCGCCTCTTTCTCATTCTCCTGGCTCACCCATTGCTCGCATAGCCGGCGGAGACTCAGCAGCCACAAGCTCCTTTTGGCCGACCTCCGTCTTGGCTGCCTCCAGACATCACGGCCAGACCGTCCAAGGTCGGCTCTCCTCCCTTCTTCCTTCTCGCTCATGTTGTTGCACCTTGGAAGCCTAGGGAGGGCACCTGCCTTGCTTGCCACACTCCACCCGAATGTTCAGTGGGGCGAACTAGACCCTAGAGCTCCACAGCTAACGCTCTTTCATGAGGCCCTAGCTCGCACTGCTTCCTTCCTCCAGGTGGCCAGATCGTCATTCCCAAGCCTACCTTGTGGCTGTGGTGCTTTGGACACTGTTTTCAAAAAAAGAAAGTATGAAAATACTTCTAGGTGCTTTTACTTTGTGGCAAGCTCGTTTAATGATGAAAAAGAAAAAAGCCACCAAGGGTGAAAAATATTACAATGTGCTATTGATAAATGAATTGAGTCACCTCTGAGTTGGAGCTCCTGACCTTCTAAGCTGTAGGTCCAGTACTGGATTAACACCCACATCTGGGTTTTTATAAAGTGACCTGGAAGGGGTGGAGCTTCTTTGGTGGAAATGAGGTCAAATGTCAACTGGCCACCAAGAGTCTAAACTGTGGATGTTAAAAGAAGTTGTTATGAACAGTGCCCCCTCTCTGCTTGGGGTAGTATTGCTTACCTTAGTGAAGCCCTGTAGATGTCCTCACACATGCTTGACAATTCATACACATCAAATTATACATTTTTGTTTAGTATTTCTGTAAAGAACTTAGTGAAACCAAATGAATTATTACAGTTGACCAGTAAGAGCATGATAGTGAAGATAAACAAATTAGCAAAAACTTCAGAATGTTATCTTCATTCCAGCCACTTTCTTAGCCCTCTTTTCAATTACTTTCAGTGGTTCATTATATTACACTGTTTAAAGTGCATATAGCTACAAATATAGCACAATAATAGAAAATGACCTAACACTGCCGTATGTGTGCACACAACCATTCATCCATTTATTTCCTGAACCTGCTTAAATCGTATTTAATGTAGTAGGGAGCTGTAGTCTCACCAAGTAACACTGAATGGAAGACAGGAACCAGTCCTTGTGTCTTGTTTATAAAACTTTGCAAGAATTTGAGAATGATGTGATGGGTTGGGTTACAGGATGATAGTACATTTTTTGAGTATTACATAACCTAGTTTAATGTTTATTTTGACCAAGACTTAATCTGGGTGAAGTGGCTAGGATGCTGCAGGAGTAAATGTAACCATAGTGGGAGAAGACCATCTTCTTGCCTACCCATTGTGGACATGTATCTGGAGGCCTACAGGTGAGTGTTTCTTTGTGAGTGTCTGAAAGCCTCTGTTTGGCTGCTGCTATGAAAGGGAGGAGTCAGTAATAGAGTTCAAGGGTGTATGAAAATGCGAAAAGAATTCTGGTATGAGTGGTAAATAAAAGTGAAGTTTACCTGAAGAGAGCATCAGCTCGAGGACAAGTTCCAGTCTAGTGAAGCATGCGTAAATCTGGGACAAATTTGTACTTAAAACATACTTGTTGTAACTGCCATGTAGGCAAATGAATGTGCATGGGATGTAACAGGCTGAGATTGACGGTGTTGGACATGATTTTGTAGGCCATACTGGCCTGGATATGAATTGGCTGGCCATCCACAAGAGGTCATCATTTGACCATTGAAAATTTGGCTGGTAGTTTCTTAACTTTAGAATAAGTGTAATGGTTACAGTAAGAGATTCTGCATATTGAGTATTAAACATCTCTGAGTTTCTAGTAGAGGAATTGGTTTTGTAAATATTTCTGGTGTGGTTTCATTCCTTTTGCTTAATTTTTTATTCTGTATTGTCACACACATGCGATTAGGAGGCAGTCAACAAGCTGAAAGGTGAGTGAAACATCACAAGACAGGGGGTTGATGCGCGGTACTAACGTTTCTCACTCTTCCTCATCAGACAAAATGAAGAAAAATAAACATTACTTCTGGGTTCCAAGATGGCCACCAAGACATCGCTTCTGGCACCTCCAGATGACGATAGTTCCAGCCCTTCCCAATGACGCTACTACAGGCTCCACCTGATGACATCACTTCTGTCATTACCTCACTTCCGGTTCACCTTTGATGATGTCTCACAGTTTCGACGTCATTTCCTGCCAACTCTCTTCCTTTCTCCATTTTGTATAAAAATGCCATGTTTGAATGTAATTTTGTCAATCGCTATATATGCTTTTGATCATTAACAAGTCTTTGTGTTTTCTTTTCTTGTCCAATGGACATTATATGGGGACAGTCCCCAAACAATTTTCCTTCATGGAAGTGCTTTATTTCTGGGAAGAATCCATTACAGTATATAAATAGATCCTGTCTGGACATTACTGTATTGTCTTATTGATTGTTTTCATTTTTTTCTTCAATATATCTTTTCATTTTGGGGTCACTGCACATAATGTAACCAATCACTTGCTTTGTTTTTTTTTTGTGTCAGCATTTGAATAATTGAAGTTTGATTATTCTTTGACACACTATATTTTGGTCATTTATTTCTGTACAATAAAATTGAATTACTGTTTTTTTTTCCAAGTACTTTGTGTCTTTCTGTTCCACAATGGTTCCTTTCGGTGGTGAACTACTAGGTGCCCCTTAACCCAAATATGTTATAATCCCACAACATGGTGCAGCACATGTACACACATTTGTACAAAATTTACCCTTTATAAATCACGGTCATCTTGTAAAGTGTATATATAAATGCTCCTCAAACTCTGCCTGGTTGCCACACTCAAACATTTACAGTATATGGACAATGCTAATCAATTTCATGCATATATAAACAGCGGATTTACTTGTAAAGTGAGGCAGTGGCAACAAGAGAAAAGAGGCAAAAGCAAACACTTTGAAGAGAAGAAGGAAATGGAAGTTCTTGTCTCTAAAGTAGAAGCACACAAAGAATCTTTATTTGGAAGCCTAAACGTGGGTGTCACCAACAAATATATTGAATGGCAGTATGTTACTGCTGCCATGAATATGGTGAACTCTACCTACTGCATCATGCCTGAAAAACAAAAAATTGGTCTCATCGAAGCAGGTTTCTCATCACCAGCAGAGTGTGAATGCAATGGGAGGAGGAAAAGCTCTTGGACTTTCATCTGTAAAAGGCATCTGTAATTGAAGATGCTTTATCAGGTGGCATTATACCGGAGCTACCTGACATTTGCCAGTCTCTTGGCATCACAGATGACTTGTAGATTAATGGAATGTAACAGCTTAGAGTTAACAAAAGCAGCATCATTCTCGCTAGGTGACCTTATTACAATATGAGTACAGTAAAGTACCCAGATTATGTTAGAAAAAGGATTTTGTGAGGACACTGCTAAAAATTGTGTTTTCATGTTGACCTGTCCACCCAAACCATACGGAAACTGAATGTAGTGGCTTCCAGCACAATGGGCATGATGGATCTGAAGCCTGGCTGAGATATTCCTGACCTATTGGCCAGTTCCCTGTGGTAGGTGCCCATTGATTGAAAGCCAACTATTGTTAAATAATAGATATGAAATGGCAGAGCCTGATCTCAGACAGTCTGTCTTTCCAGTGCCAGGCCCAATTCAGCACATATTTCCAAAAGAATGGCTCTGGAAAGCCTAAATCAGCTCACAAGCCAGTCATCATCATGGGCAAGAAAAAAATCCTGTCAGTCCCTAAAAGCTCATTCCTTTCATATATGATCATTTACATAGTCTTAAAGTAGTCCCAAAGAAATTATGTTGCATCACATTATTAGGCTATGAATAGAATACTAGCCATAATACTGTATTTATACTTTTCAGTAAGCAGAGAGTATATCATGTCTGTGTTCTTACTTAACGAACTAATTGACAATAAGTGATTGCATTGGTTTGTAATCCTGAGAAATATGCAGCATTGGTTATCTTAAAAGGCAACTACAGTAGAGTGTATACCTTATATTGATCACTTTGAAATGTAATATATTTTTCACATCAATGTATGTTCTAATAATGGGTGGGTGATATAAATTATTATGCCTTTTAAGTTGTCATTTAGATGATTGGCTGCATTTTCTCTACTTTATCAAGGGTGTCATCATTTCCCACTTTCTCTGAAATGGGTCAGACTTGCTGTAAATATACACAATTTCTCCGATAATTTTTCTTTTAGAAGTCTCGAATTCTGCATGGAATGCTACTAATGCACATTTCAGATATATTTTTGTGTGTATGCAGAATTTATAACTCTGATCCCTGGACTGGACATTTATTTGTTTATTCACAACAAGCCAAGATGTGCTATCGCTTTCATATGTTAGATAAGTCCACCTGATAGAGCTTTTAACTCCTTTTATAGCACCTCATTTATCCACCTCTAAGTTCTTTTTAATGTCCTACAGCTTCTAAACTCTGGGTTAAACTTCTCCTGCGTGATACAAAATGTAAAACACCTTTAAACTTACCCCACATCTCCTTAACTGCCTTGACACATAAAACCATATTGTAATTTATCTTACTTTCGTTTTTCTGCCTCTGCTCAAAATTTACCTTAGAAAATTCAATTTAAGTGTTTTAGGATTTGAACATGTGCTCTGCCAAAACACTGTGAAATCTATTATATTATGGCCACTTGATCCTAATGGATCTAAACATATTTAAAAAGATGTAAATTGATTGTATCATTTGTATTACGGGTTAGTAACACGCTCTTGATATGAGAGGCTGAACCCTGATGCTGTCAAGTCGAATCCAAACATATCCAGTAAGTTGTGGCTCAGTATCTAATTGAAGACGCCTTGCCTTTAAATTCTTTTTGATATAAAATTTTTAATTATTTGCTTATCCAAAGCACCTTACAAAGGAGGTCAACTTAACCAAGTAAACATCAGTCTGGGGGGCTTGTTTGGAAACAAGTGTCACAGGACAAGGGTACAAAATTGATCATCACATGTGAAAAACTCAGAACAAAATACAACTGAGTTACAATTCCTAAGTTACAAAACCTATTGACTAATATCAGTTAGACTGAAATTCACCAAACAAAAACACCAAACAACATTTCTTAAACACGCTGAGGGTGTCCAGATTTCAAAAATGGAAGTGAAAGTGGAGAGGCAGGTTGTTCCATTAGCCAGGAGCTACAAAAGAAAAGATCTGGACTGAGATTAGATATGATGGAGAGGTGGCGCTACCAGATGCCATTCAAGATCAGACCTGAGTGGTGAAGAAGGATCATAGGGCCTCAGAAGTGTCTACATTAGAGCGGACCCATTGACTATACTGTAGCTAAACATCAAGGATTTGAAATTAATACGTACCGCTACAGGAAGCCAGTGTAGTAGTTTGAAGAACTGAGAGACATGTGTCTACCTAGGCTGGTTGTACACAATTTGTGCTGCTGTATTTTGAACCATTTGCAGTGGCTTGGTGACAAATGTGCCTGCCATCAGAGCGATGCAATAGTCCAGACATGACAAGGCCAAAGCCAGGACTAGGAGCGGTGATGCATATTCTGTCAGACACAGTCTGATCTTGATATTACAGAATAAATCTGCAAGACTGAGAGACTGTAGCTACATGATTCCTGAAGGACAGTTGCTCAATAATAACCACTCAAGTTTGTGTACCGACTTGGCAGGTGTTAGAGATAGTGAGCCAAGCTGAACAGAGATAGGGTGCTGAATAAGTGATTGAACTGGCATAACAAGAATTTCTGTTTTTGTCAAATTGAGCTGAAGATGTTCCTTCATCCAGTTTGAAATATCAGTAAGACATGCACAGATTCTGATACCGTGCAGCCCTCTGGAAGGAATGGCAGGTATCTCCACAAAATATATAGGGAAAAACATGGAACTGGATGATAGGACCTAGTGAGGGGGTGAATAGAGAGAAGAGAAGAGGGCCCAGCACTGATCCTTGGGGCATACCAGTCTGACAACTCTTCCAAAGAAGACAGAAGTGAAATCCAGAGGAAAGAGGCGATGTTGTTGCTTTATTTCCTGAGCAGATACACATCTCAGCCAGTGCTACAGTTTTGAGTACATTTTGGGTGGAAAATCCTGGAATGAAGTCTGCTTTGTTTACTGCTGATTGACAGTTCCACAAACTGAAGGATAACAGAGTCTCCGAAAACACATGCTGAGGAACAATCGAGTAAAGATAAAGGGTACCTACTTGGAGAAGAGTATCCATAGTCTTGATCGGTATCCTTGCTCTGTGGACTTGCATAGATACATAGACTTGTGGTCTTTACACAAGTTGGTCTTTACACTAGTGGGGCTGCATATGAGGGCTGATGGTTCGCTAGAGCATTGAAGACCTCTTAAGTATGGAGCAGCTGATTAAGCAATTAGCAAGACAAAGCAAGAGAGCAGCACTTGCGAAAAAGTGGTCAGCAGAGAAACAAAAGATGTGAATTGATCACTAGTTTAAGCACTGGAATGCAAACAAGATACAATTTAGAAATAATAAAAACCTTAGTACAACACAAAACACTTAATAGTCAAAATGAACCAAGCTGAATGGCAATGGCAACTCCTCATCGTTTTTGGTTTTGCCTTTCCTTCCTAAATGAAGTGTATCTATCTATGTTACATTTCTGCCCATCTCTGTTATTTAGCCAGGTTTTTGTTATTCCTATTATATAAAAGTTATGTGCAGCAACACATAAGTCCAACTCATTTATGTTATCCTTCTCCTAGCAATAAAGTTGTTTTAAATGTATTACTTTACTTCGGCTTTTTAACAGTGTACAAGAAATCATGAGAGTTCTCTTGTATATTTGTAGTTATACCACTGCCTGTCCTTTAATGCGAAGTTCATAATCTGGCTTGTCTTAAATTCCCTGCAACCCCATTGTCTAGTTTAAGCAATCCTTGACTAATCTGCTCATATCCCTCCCCAATGCATCGGTGCCCCTCCTGTCTAAACCTTTCCCCTACACCAAGACCAATCCTTCTATTCTCTTCACTCTAACCCGGACAGCATCAATCCTTGGTGTGGCACAGGCAAACTCTCAGCTGTACTCCTCAGCATGGCACCTAACTTTAAATTTAGATTGCACTACTGACAACTCTGCCTTATATTAATGATTTTATAAATTACACAAATGTACAGTATATTTCTCCATCCTTCTATTCAAGAATTCACTTAACCCACTGTAACACTTGTGTTTCAGAAGTTCACCTTCTGGACTTGTTAAAGGTAAGCACTATCACACAGGGGTACCAGGGGGTGCGATCGCTAACCACCTTGTCTCCTTTTCCACCCACAACTCAGAGAAGCTGCTCAGTAAGAGCCACTAACTTTGGCCCTTCCAGTCCAAGAGCTATAAAAAAAGGGTGCCACCAGAAGGTGGCTGTTCATTTAGAATATGACCAGCCTACGAGAAGGAAGTCTGACGACAAGCCTGAGACCTTTAAGTGTGAAATGTTATAATTGCCAATGGCTACATTTATTTCTGTTATATTCTGCACCATCACATCCTTGTCATTTTCTAAAATGGTTGGCACCCCAACATTTTGTTTATTACCAGTCAACGAAACCATTTCATCCTAGTTTAGAGTCATTGGGGGTTTGAATCTATCTGAGCAACATTGGGCACTAAGGTACAGCTAACTGTGGATTGGGTGAACAAAGTACAGTATGTGCAAAAAAATTCCCTTTGGCATTGACAGTTGGGACAGGAGATAATCCGTACCTAATTTAGTGGGGGGCACTTTTTTGTTGCATTCACATAACTTCACCACCCCATAGGGTAACTTGATGTGTCTTTGTCCTATTGTTAGAGAGTTTTTATCACTCAAATCTTGCTGACCACAAACTTTGGACAAAAATATATGTATATAATTTTGGTGTTGAGATGTATTAATGTTATTTCCACTTGTTTTGCCTTTCCTTAGCCAATGTGGTCCACCTGCTTTCTCAGCACTAGAGCTCACACAACAAAGGAATAACACAGTGTAAAATATCTGCGTAATGTATATATTTGAATTTACTTTAAATGATTAACTTGAATTTTCTAAATGGTGTTATTAAAAGTACTTGTATTGTTAATATAGGTATATGAGGAAGCCCAAAAATTCTCGGAATCAGTCAATAGCACCGTAAGAGGGTGTAGTTATCGACTGTGATGATAGGTTCAAATGCCTACAGTTTTGTTAATCAGTCTGCCAAATCAACATTGTGGTGAGTTGATTGAGTGCGAATTTCTGACATTTATTACACACTCATCCAGCTGACCTTTGAATTTTTTTTTCTTAAAACTGAAAAAAGCACGTCCGGTCATATCAAATATCAAAACTACGATGATCATGTTTTTTGACATTGACAGACTTATTAATAAAGGGTTACATGCCCGTGAACAAACTGTTAGTCAGCAACATTACACTGAACTGCTGGGGTGTTTGCGGAAAACCATGTAACAATAATGACCATAAGAGATTGCAAAGGCTTGGGGCAGCCACCAGTATAATTGTTCCCGGCTGCAAAACTTATTCAAAATCAAGTCCGTGTTCACACGACTCAGTCCAAAACAAGACTGACTTAGTATTAACAAGATGGCGGCTTTAAAGGTCATTAAATGAAGTGATGTCATCAGGACCGGAACCGGAAGTGACATCGTTGGCTGCCCTAGAGCGGGTTGGGTTTTCCCTAGAATGGTCTGCAAGAGATCGAGAGAGAGAGAATTAGTGCACTTCACCACCCCCTGGTCCAGCGTGGAATTACATGTATTTGAGTCCTTTAGTTGTCTCCTAAACACGCGTGTGTGACACCATCATGAAGAAAACGCCAGGAGCAGTGACACACACAAAACTGCATTTTGCACCATGACAATGCATGTATGCATACCATGTTATCAGTCAGAGTTTTTGACCAAAAACAATGTCTTTGTTGCTTTGCAGCACCAGAATTTGACAGATCTCACTTACTGTCACTTTTTTTTTGTTCCTAAAATTAAAATTGAGAATTAAGGGAAGACAATATGCTACTGTGGAAGAACTCCAGGAAAAAAATCGCAGTAGGCTGTAGACACGGTAACAAAAGATGAGTATGGGAAATGTTTCCAGGAATGGAAGATGCATTGGGACAAGTGTATTTTATCTCAAGGAGTGTATTTTAATGGTGATTAAAATAGAATTACTAAAAGTGTTATAATAAAGCTTTTTTTAACAGTTCTGGGAATTTTTGAGTCCCCCTCATATTTGTTAATAATAATGACTATACATCTTTGAAGATGATAACTTATTGTATGAGGCCTCAAAATTTACCATCGTATAATGATAGGCCTTCATACAAAGAGAAGTTCTTGCTTGAATTTGGAGCTTGGCTTTTTGGGTACTGAGTGGATTTACAACTTTGGTCAGAAAAAGTAGTTTATGGCTTAATTTATTTATTGTTTGTCATCAAATTACCATTGTGTGTATTTTGTTCCCCTATGCTATTTTGTGTGGATGTTTATGTGGGAACCACCGTTTTGTCTGGCTTTGTGCTATGTTTTTGCATGTATATGCCATGTGACCCATGACATCATAGTAGCCACTGCAAATCTAATTTCCAGTCTTTATATACCGTTTAGCCACAACATTAAAAGCACCTGCCTAATATTGTGAAGGTCCCCCTACTGCCACCAAAACAGCTCTGAATCATTGAGACATGGACTCCAGAAGACTTCTGAAGGTGTCCTGTGGTGTCTGACACCAAAACGTTAGCAGCAGATTCTTCAAGTTCTGTAAGGATAATGTCCAGCATTAAATTTGTCAGCAATTTGTGTTACAGTAGCTCTTCTATGGAATCAGACTAGATGGGGTACCCTTCACTCCCCATATGCATCAGTGAGCCTTGGGCACCCATGGCCCTTCCAACTGTTTAGCAGTTGTCCTCCCTTGGACTACTTTTGAAAGCTACTAACCACTGTATGCTGGGAACATGTCACAAGACCTGTCATTTTGGAGATGCCTTGACCCAGTTGTATGACCATTACAGCTTGGCCCTTGTCAAAGTCCCTCAGGTCTTTACGCTTGCCCATTTCTTCTGCTTCCAACACATCACCTTCACTTGCGGCTTAATATATCCCACCTCTTGACAGGTGCCAAGGTAACGAGATAATCAATGTTATTCACTTCACCTGTCACTGGTTTTAATGTTGTGGCTGATCAGTTTATGTTTTTAATTCCCTAATGTAAGAGGTCTTTCTGTCTTTCATGTTGTTACAGAGGAGGTCAGACTGTATCTGCCCAAGTACACGACAGCAGTTTTAAAGATGACCTAATTGGATTCTACAGCATAAGGAAGCACTATTGAAGAACTGTATGCTGTATTTTTTATATTTAAAGGTATTTTGGAATATCCCCAATTCTTTTACTGACTTTGAAATAAAGTCTGCTTTGCAAAAATCAGTGTCTCACAATTATTTGTTAAATAGAATCTCAGAATGTGGTATCATCTCTGGACTTGGTCAAAGCTGGCACGCTTTTGCATTTATATTTTTAAAATACACCGTAAGCACTGCATGTACTTTTCTAGCCTGTGTGTTTCCACTGTAATTGTTAGTATTGGATGGTGCTGTTTATTTTTTGACTGGAATACATTCAATACACCCAGTTTGTACAGTCTAGTTCCTTTTTATATCTGCATGTTCTTATCATTCTCTTAAACGTTTTTGATGGAGGAGTTAGTGGTGCAAAACTAGCAAAGATGCACCTACAAGCAATCTGCCTTTTTTGATATTAACTCAGAAAAAAGTGAAATTGTTACAACAGAACAAAAAATAAAGTAACAATTTGTTCCCAGTATCTCACAAGTGTAAAATAAAAATGTTAAGCCAAGTAAAGAAATACAGCCAATTAAAATAAAAGATTTTACACCATAAGCATATTTTCCACACCATATTCAATCCACTCCAAAACATTTTTCAAGAATTGCCAGAACAAAGATACAATGTACAAAACAACATTTATTTATATAGCACATTTTCAGACAACAATGTAGCTCAAAGTGATTTACAAGATGACCAAAAGAAAGTTACAAGAGAAGAAAAAACAATTAAGATTAGGCAATAATGTTAAAGAATAAGTAATAACAAAACAGGGCCAATAGGACAGAAAAAAACAGAACAAAAACTCCAGTTAGGCTGGAGAAATAAACAAAATATGCAGGGTTTCCAAGGCCAAAAGACCACCCAGACCCCACTGGGCATTCTACCCAACATAAATGCTCCTAAATCAGTCCTCTTTGCTTTCATACTTCACATGATAGGATCTGATGTTGGTCTAGTGGACAGCTGAGACACCCACCTTCCATCATCTCAAGGGGTCTGCATGGTGCTTTGATCATGTGGTGGTGCTGCAAATCACCACCACAGAAGAACTGAAAAAGACAGTAGAGAATAGTGGGGATTAGTACAGATTGCAGATCCCTAAAGAATATGATAATTCTCGGCCCAGATTGTCTATTAGTGTTTACTAGTTTGGTCGTTGTATACCAACAGTCTTGTTTCAGTAGTTAGAGGATAACAAACAAAAAAAAGGACTAAAAAAATAACATAATCAAACACAGTATGATTTCCAAACTGCATAAACCTTCTCTAGCAGATCTTAAAAGCTTCAGTTGAGAAAAGTGTGAGATAGCTCTGATTGGCTTCATTCAAATTGTTGCAAGAAATTCACTCATCTTCACATAGCAGCTCCTAAATCTTCTGGTTGCTTGTAGTTAATCTGGACTTCTACTCTCTGAAGAGAAAAAACTTCAAACATTTTAAAAACAGCAATTCTATTGAGATAATATTAGATACCCTCAGCACGCTTTTCTATTTCTTCACACTTTTTCTTTTTGTAAACTTTCACAGCATGTCAATGTGTGAAACTTTACAGTTACAGTTTAGGTTTTGTGCAATTTTATGTTAAATCTTTAGGGAATTAAAAAAAACAGTCAGTTAATGGGTTTATAATTAACATAAGTAGCCAGCACTATGCAAATCTCAGCATTTTATGGACTATTTGAAGAATAGCAGGACATTCATCCTGGTGTCTCTGGTCATTCCAAATGACAATAGCAGGTGTTGTGGTGTGAGACTTTGTATATAGTTGATAAATATTTTGTATGTCTTTATTTGTAACTTTGACAAAGCAATGTAATATTAGTGTTACATTATTGATAAGAACTCTTCCCGCCTTTTAGGACTGAGTTTCTTTATAATTTTACGACAGGGTTGGGGGAAGTGTCTGAAACCAGTTTGGCAAATGATTCTCTGCAGGACTGTCTCAGTCAGCCCCCACAGGAAAGCCAGACTACCTAGCTGGCAAGCATCAGCTGAGCAAATGGTTGTGGCGGCAAATGTGAAAGGTATCGTGTGCCCCATTGATCTGAAGTATGGATGTTTGGAATTGGCCAGAATCAGAGGCCATTCTGTAGCACAACACCCTATTGGTGTAAAGGTTTGGACAAAGAGTGCATAAATGTGGTTGCTTTACACTTCCCTATCTCTCTGTTACACCACACTGATGAAGGAGCATCTCACACACCATGAACTGAAAAGGACAACACAATGAAGGGCACAGCTCGGCAGCCATATTGAGACAGGCATGCGGCCTGTTCTGAAGAAAGATGACCAAAAATGATGCCTTAACTAGAGAAATTGTAACAAACAAGTATGTGTGCCGACTGAAACTACACATCAGCATTTATCAGGTTGTATGGTTGCCAATGTTCACTTGTACTTTGCTTATTGTTATTATTTATGAATATTATAAATAATACATTATTTAAAGTTGTAACTTAACTCCTGCTTGTCTTTTACTACACCTAATTGCCTGAGGTTATAAATGTAGAAGGGAAGGTGGGGAGACGTTACATAGTACTATACCTTATAAACACTGGTAAGTCTGTGAGATTTGAGGCATTCTGACAAAGGCTACACATTAATAATACAAAAGGGGAAAGCAGAGTAATATATTACTCTACCAAGACAAAACAGCAGGCAAAAAAGTTTATTCAAATCAGAATTGGTTTGAAAAATGTGTAATCAAGGACTGTGTTAGTACCGTAGTCAATATTTGACAAACAAAAAATTGGAGTGACTTAGCTAGTTAAACCAAGTACAGTAATCCCTCGCTATATCGCGCTTCGACTTTCGCGGCTTCACTCTATCGCGGATTTTATATGAAAGCATAACTAAATATATAACGCAGATTTTTCGCTGCTTCGCGGGTTCTGCGGACAATGTGTCTTTTTACTTCCTGTATATGCTTCCTCAGTTGGTTTGCCCAGTTGATTTCATACAAGGGACGCTATTGGCGGATGGCTGAGAAGCTAACCAATCAGAGCACGCAGTTAAGTTCTCCTGACTGAGAAGCTAACCAATCAGAGCACGCAGTTGAGCTCCTGCGTGCTGAATGCAGTTTTAACCAGGAAGTCTCGTCTCGCTAATTCAGCATCAACGTGTTTCGCTGTGTAAAGAGTTGTGCTCTTTAGTGTTTATCTTTGTGCATAGTCAAGCCCTTCATTATGGCTCCAAAACAATCTGCTACTGCTTCAGGGGCCGTGCCCAAGCGCAAGAAGAAGATGTTAATGATTGCCGAAAAGGTAAACGTTTTGGATTTGTTGAAGGCTACGATTCTTTTTATTTAAAAAGTAGGAAAGCAATATAAGATCTACGGCCGCAGTGTCCTTTTAACCAGGGTGCAAAACGAGTTGTAAGTGGATGTAATAAGGCAGTAGTCTGGATGGAATCTGCTTTAGGGATTTGGATTGAAGACTGCCAGAAGAACAACAACGGCAGTGCTACACAATCGCCTGAAGTGGCTCCTTTACAAGGGCTGTAACGCTCTCCTTTGTTGTGCAGTAAAATTAAACTCATTGTTATCGGACAAGTCATCGTGCCATTGTTGGTGAGTAACCATAATTAATTTTCTTCTTACAGTGCTTAGTACATGTATGTACGTTTAGTGTCACTGTACACACATTTACTGTATACTATTTTTCTTGCATTGTACGTATTTATTGCTGGTGACCTGTCTATCGTAATGGCTGTAACATATGTGATATCGGAGACACTCAATATCTTTAAAATAATATTTAGGTTTTACTGTATATAAACAGTGTGTTTATATACATAATTTCAATGAATCTTACCTAATATCTAAGAGAATACAAAGGGATTATGCTGTATAACTCTGCGGGGAATATTTATAAACAGTGCGGGAGAGTTTATAAGGGCTTAAAATATATAAAAATAACCATACAAACATATGGTTTCTACTTCGCGGATTTTCACCTATCGCGGGAGGGTCTGGAACGCAACCCCCGCGATCGAGGAGGGATTACTGTACTTCTAATTTGGCCTTCACCTTAGTTATATGGTTGATTGAACCATTATCGACACTTTGGTGAAATAGTATAAGATGAGGTCTGAGAAGCCAGCCTGTAGTGTCAGGGTCTCAGTAATGTATTTTGTTTTGTTTTCATTTTTCTTTCCCATTTTCGTTATTATTTTTAAACAGGACTTAGTCTGAAAACATTCTGCCTATTTGTTTGTTGTCATTATTTTACTAGTTGATCATTATTTATGTTATTTCATAGACATCAATGTAATGCAGTTTTGTTTGGGCTTTACTGAGAGGCACCACAATTTCATGTGTATATTTTGGATGCTGCTCTGGTTTTGTTAACAAATCTATTGCGGTTCAGCATGTGATGTCACCGCAATGCCAGTATAAAAGACAGCGGCGCATAATCATTTATGCCCTACTGCAACTCAGGGAAGAAAAATAAGACTTGGTTTGGAATATCAGCAACAAAAGTTAGCATATTGAATACAGTAATCCCTTGCAATATCGCACTTCGACTTTCGCGGCTTCACTTTATCGCAGATTTTTCACTGCTTCGTGGATTTCTGCGGACAATGGGTCTTTTTATTGCTGGTACATGCTTCCTCAGTTGGTTTGCCCAGTTAATTTCATACAAGGGACACTATTGGCGGATGGCTGAGAAGCTAACCAATCAGAGCACGTGGTTAAGTTCCTGGGTGCTGATTGGCTCAGCGACGGAGAGCAGCATTCGATTCCACTTTGCGTTAGCCAGCATCTCGTCTCGCTCATTCAGCATCAACGTGTTTCACTGTGTAAAGAGTTAACTTTTGAGCTCTTTTGTGTTTATTTTTGTGCGTAGTCAAGCCCTTCGTTATGTTTCCAAAACGATCTGCTCCTGCTACTGCTTCTGGGGTCGTGCCCAAGCGCCAACGGAAGATGCTAACAATTGCCGAAAAGGTAAAAGTTTTGGATATGTTGAAGGAAGGGGACAGCTACGCCGCGGTGCTACACAGTCGCCTGAAGAGGCTCCTTTAGAAGAGCTGTAACGCTCTCCTTTGTTGTGCAGTAACATTTACAGTATGTCATCATTATCGGACAAGCAGTGGCGTAGCTACAATGGGACAAGGGGTGCAATGCACCCGGGCCCCCTGGGCCTCGGGAGGGCCCATCAGGCCTCTTTTTTTTTTTTTTTTTTTGCAGCGCTCTCAACAGGTGATCAGGGCATCAGACCATCAGTCACAGTCAAATTAGTTAGACTGATTGTATTGCTTATTAATTTAAGTAACTTTGTAGTAAGGACTTTCACATGTCCGTATTTAGCGATTTTAGCCACCGTCAGTCAGCATTTTTACATTTTCTCACAATTACATTATTTTCATTAGCGTCGTCCGACTCGGCCAGGCGGGGCGGCACATTGTGTACAGACGGCGGCGGCTAAAAACAAAGCGACATGTTCGCTTCATTCTCCGAAAGGCTATAGCTTAGTTATGAAGCAGACAAGCAGCTTCCCACGATCGTCGACGAACGGCTTCCCGCTTCCGTCTATTTCTCAGTCAGTTCTGTTAGGTAAGTGAATTGATCAACATCAAATGGCCGTATGTCGAACAGCGCAATCACGTATGCCGTGTGCCAACTGCCAAATTAGTGAATCTTAGGCTGCTTAGGCCTAGCCGCTCTGCGGCTTAGCCTATTGTTTCTTCTTAGATTTCACTTCTGCAGGTGAGTGCACGTGTAACTGTAACGTACGTATTTTGTAGCGTCAGATTCAGGTTTTCTGCACAGAAAGTACAATTCTGTTAATAGCCTACTTAACGGATTCTTACATTTCGTAGATTTTTCTGGGTCCTTGGAAAATGCCAAAACACGAGAGTGGTGCAGCGAAAAGAAGGAAAAAGAAAGAGGAGGAGGCAAAGATCGCAAAATTGCCAAAAATAACTGGCTTTTTTTTACTGTAAACGAGGTCAACAATGCCCAGTCCGAGGCCCAAAGAGACTTATCAGAGACCGAATCGGCTTCGAGTTCGACACACACAAGTTTCCAACCTCGTCAGGTGCTATCACCTTTGCCATCTACGGCATCTGGGTCAATCCCTTCCTCAAGTGAAAATCCGGTAGACGCTGCTGACAACACGGAAATATTTGTGAATGAAAAAGTGGACTCGGCATGTGTTGTACTTGAAGATGAGCACGAAGGTCAGTCAGGTGATTCATCTCCTGCTCCCACCCAGGAATATGACAGTGATGACTATTCACTGTCTTCTACCCGGATTCCATCAAGCACTGCATCCACTGCTATGAAGTCTGTGATAGTAACGCCCGCAGAAAAATGCCCGACAGATAAAGTTCACTTTGGAAGAAACTTAACTCTGGACGAAATCAAGTTTATTGTGAACAATGGATGTTGTAGACCAAACATAGAATTCCCGGCTTTCCCGCATCAGGAGAAGAGAGGCAGCAATGCAGGTCGACAATTCAATGTGTCTAACTATGAGAAGAAAAACAAAGCCGGCTTGGTGCTTCCCAGATTTTGGCTCTGTTATTCCGAGAAATTAAATGTCTGTTACTGCCAACCATGTTGGTTGTTTTCTGGCAGTTCAAATACTGATCCATGGGCTTAAGGTTTTAGTGACTGGAAACATTTGACATTTGACAGTTCTGATCTTGTTTCTGACATTGCCAATCACTGTATGTTCAGCAGAGCACACATTTTCAAAATTGAAGATTATAAAGAATTATTTGTGGAGTACAATGACAGAGATGAGACTTTCTGCATTCGCTGTGCTATCGTTGAAAGTCGACAAGCCATGAAATTGGACACCAATGAGCTTGTAGCAGAATTTGCAAGAAAGAAAGCCAGAAAACAAAAATTCTGATGTGTGCAGACAGTGCAGTGTCAGGTAACTCACTTGTCAGGTTATCAGTCACGTATTAGTATTACATGTACTTAATTTATGATATCATAATAATCATAACAATCGTATTCAGTGTATGTAAGTTTGTATAGCAATTTTTATTGACGAAATATAAAGAGATGAGAGATTAAAATTGTCTGATTTTTACATAATTATAGACGTTCCGTACTTCCGTATTGTATGGGATTATTGGGACAATTTCGTATTTCAGCGCCCCTGTCTGTCCCGTTTGCCATTGCCGTGAGGCCTGAGCCCCTGACGAATATTGAACGGAATGCTGAAATGCTCATTATATTCCGTATTGAAAGTTTTATCCGTCGTGATTTTGATATGTAAACATAGATAATCCTTTATTTTTATTGTTCTATAATACCGGCTGAGACAACAGACGAGTACAGTGTATATACACTATTAGGCAATAACGCCAAGTCGCCAACACACGTCTGTTTTTATGCTTTACAAAACAAAACTATATTTTTCTCCGAACATCGTTTTTAATGGTTTCCTTCTCAATCTATCTTATCTTCAAGCATTTCAGCAGCGAGAGCCCCCCCTCCGGAGCGCGAGTGCACGAAGCGCGCAGGTTTGGGGGCCCATTCAATGATGATTGCACCCGGGCCCCTGTGAACCTTGCTACGCTGTTACGGACAAATTGTCGTGTCATTGTTGGTAAGTACCCATAACTAATTTTCTACGTACTTAGTACATGTACGTACATTTGGTGTAACTGTACACACATTTTATACAATTTTTCTTACATTGTATGTATTTATTGCTGGTGGCCTGTCTATTGTAATGGCTGTAACATACTATATGTGATATCGGAGACGCTCAATATCTTTAAAATAACATTTGGATTTTATTTATATTTACATGTTGTAGATTTTTCATTTATTTTTATATTACCTAATCAATTACAATGTGTTTAAAACTGTATTACGTATTAAATACAGTCATATGAAAAAGTTTGGTAACCCCTCTCACCCTGCATAATAATTTACTCTACTTTCAACAAAAAAGATAACAGTGGTACAGTATGTCTTTCATTTCCTAGGAACATCTGAGTACTGGAGTGTTTTCCAAACAAAGATTTTTAGTGAAGCAGTATCTAGTTGTATGAAATTAAATCAAATATGAAAAAATGGGTGTGCAAAAATTGGGATACCCTTGTTAGTTTGCTGATTTGAATGCATGTAACTGCTCAATACTGATTACTTGCAACGCCAAATTGGTTGGATTAGCTTGTTAAACCTTGAACTTCATAGACAGGTGTGTCCAATCGTGAGGAAAGGTATTAAAGGTGGTCAATTGCAAGTTGTGCTTCCCTTTGACTCTCCTCTGAAGAGTGACAGCATGGGATCCTCAAAGCAGCTCTCAAAAGATCTGAAAACAAAGATTGTTCAGTATCACGGTTTAGGGGAAGGCTACAAAAAGCTATCTCAGAGGTTTAAACTGTCAGTTTCAACTGTAAGAAATGCAATCGGGAAATGGAAGGCCATAGGCACAGTTGCTGTTAAACCCAGGTCTGGCAGGCCAAGCAAAATACAGGAGCAGCATATGCGCAGGATTGTGAGAATGGTTATAGACAAACCACAGATCACCTCCAAAGACCTACAAGCACATCTTGCTGCAGATGGTGTATCTGTACATCGTTCTACAATTCAGCACAATTAGCACAAAGAACATCTGTATGGCAGGGTGATGAGAAAGAAGCCCCTTCTGCACTCACACCACAAACAGAGTTGCTTGTTGTATGCAAATGCTCATTTAGACAAGCCAGATTAATTTTGGAGCAAAGTGCTTTGGACTGATGAGACAAAAATGAAGTTATTTGGTCATAACAAAAAGTGCTTTGCATGGCGGAAGAAGAACACCACATTCCAAGAAAAACACCTGCTACCTACTGTCAAGTTTGGTGGAGGTTCCATCATGCTGTGGGGCTGTATGGATAGTTCAGGGACTGGAGCCCTTGTTAAAGTCGAGGGTCGGATGAATTCAACCCAATATCAACAAATTCTTCAGGATAATGTTCAAGCATCAGTCACAAAGTTGAAGTTACGCAGGGGTTGCATATTCCAACAAGACAATGACCCAAAACACAGTTCAAAATCTACAAAGGCATTCATGCAGAGGGAGAAGTACAATGTTCTGGAATGGCCGTCACAGTTCCCTGACTTGAATATCATCGAAAATCTATGGGACGATTTGAAGCAGGATGTCCATGCTCGGCAGCCATGAAATGTAACTGAACTGGAGAGATTTTGTATGGAAGAATGGTCAAAAATACCTCCTTCCAGAATCCAGACACTCATCAAGGCTATAGGAGGCATCTAGAGGCTGTTATATTTGCAAAAGGAGGTTCAACTAAGAACTGATGTAATATCTGTGTTGGGGTGCCCAAATTTATGCACCTGTCTAATTTTGTTATGATGCATATTGCATATTTTCTGTTAATCCAATAAACTTACTGTCACAACTGAAATACTACTGTTTCCATAAGGCATATTAAAAGGAAGTTGCTACTTTGAAAGCTCAGCCAATGATAAATAAAAATCCAAAGAATTGAGAGGTTCCCAACTTTTTCATATGACTGTAAAACTCCTCAGTGATATACAGTACTATATTTTATTTTTTGCATAGTATATAAACAGTGTGTTTACATACATAATTTCAACGAATCTTACCTAATATCTTAGAGAATATAAAGGGTTTATGCTGTATAACTGTGCAGGAAATGTTTATAAGAGTGTGGGAGAGTTTATAAGTGCTTAAAATATATAAAAATAACCATATAAACATATGGTCTTTACTTCAGGGATTTTCACCTTTCACAGGGGGGTTGTATTCTGGAACCCCTGCAATCTCACTATATAAGAAAAAAGCCACAACTTGAAGAGCACCTCAGCTAACTGCTGAATTTATCCCTGCAAACTTTTATGTTGGATATTTATGTTGAAAGATTCTTTAATACATGCCAAGATAGATAGATAGATAGATAGATAGATAGATAGATAGATAGATAGA
>JANRMT010062837.1:2873361-2893361 GCA_026402145.1 Polypterus bichir lapradei
AGATAGATAGATAGATAGATAGATAGATAGATAGATAGATAGATAGATAGATAGATAGCCAGTATATTACTATAGATAGATAGATAGATAATATGTTACTATAGATAGTGTAGCGTATGGCCGGGGCTCTTGCCCGGCTGGGATGTCTCTATACTGGAAGGACTGGGAGAGAGCATTACCTCCCCCAGAGTGTGAGATGGCAGCCCACCTGGGTTACAGCGGTGCCTTGGACTCCTGCAGGGCTCCATGGGAGTTGGAGTTTGGTTCAGCCCTGTTGTGGACCATGGGCGCTGGCAGGGGGTGCTGAAACTGTTGAACCCTGGGTTGCAGCGCTTCCGAAACACAAAGTTGGTCAACACACTTCTGGGTGCCTTATAAAAGGATCCAGCTGCCACCACTCGAAGCTTGCCAGGAGGAATGGAGGTGACAGAGAAAGAAAAAGAAGGAAAAAGGTTTGGGGCTGAACTATGTTTGCTGTGCTTGGGAATGCAAAGGAAATATAAAAGTGTGTGTCTACACTTGTGTTCCACATCTGTCTGTGTCAGAGTTGGGGTGGCTGGTGTGCCCCCTGTTGGTCCACAATATTCTGGAAAGTACACTGTGGTGTTTCTTTTGTTTTTTTTTTACACTTAATTCACTTTAAATTTATACAGTCCATTTTCCATTAGACCTGCAAGGGTCTGGTGCCTCATCTGGGACAACTTACCTTGTATCAGGACAAACATGGGTTATTTAGTGAATGGTATAATCTATCCTTGCATTTAGCCTTGTATTTTTTCCTATTGTATTGAAATTCTGAGGTGGCAAAGAGGATTACTTGTTTTGTTTTTGGTGCTGTATTTAATCCATTTTTGACACCCATTGCATGTCCAACTTACCTGGAAGGGGATCTTGCCTTTCTCAAGATTTCTTCCTTTTATTTCCTACATAGGTTTTTTAAAGAGTCTTCTTGTCTTTTTAGGCAGTCAAGGCTGGGGATATGTTAAAAAACAGGGCCTGTTACAGCCTACTGAGGCATTCCTTGTGTGATATTGGCCTATACAAGAAGTACATTGATGGTGTTGTTGTTATTTATGACAATGTTGCGCTTGGGACATGGATTAGATTTCCCATTCAATGCACAGGCTGAAAAAGCAAAATTAATACATGGAAATATTTATGCGTTGACAAATGAATATCTTTTGAAGTCTTTCATGCTCTTAAGACTTCTACTTATGGTTGTGCAAAGTAAACAAAAATTAATATGAGCTAAAACTACCCAGTGGAGAGGAACACAAAACTCCAATGAATGGAAAGCTAGAGAAAATAAACAATCAGGGGTACCATGCCTATTAGTAGAAATTGAGTCAGAATCTATTTGTCTTGACCAAATTATCCAATCTGCTACAGTTCAGAGTATTTTATATAGGATTTAAAAAATAATAATAATGCAATACTTGGTCTGCCATTGATTCCTATCCACTGGGTGGTCCTGCTACAAATTCTGGTAGAATACCTTATTGAATGTAGTAGTGACCCTCAGTTCCTACCACAGGGCACCAAGGAGAGAAAGATAAAAGACTCAGCAACAGTGATTAATGAGCAAAGGTTCAATTAAAAAAAAATAATAATGAACATGAACAGGTCTGGTAGGAACTCTGCTAGGAGTAAATTATAAGGCATGATCACAATATGTTGGATTTGACCAATTGAGAGATACACCACTAAAACCAAACAAGTTTCATTTTGCAATGTAATCTCTGTGAACACTAAAGATATAGCTTTATTTGTCCCCAAAATGAAATTTGGCTTTTAGCAGAATCTTTAAATAAATTCACAAATAGGTAGATAAATAAATAAACAAATAAATATACACACACACATATCTTGGTCTGAACACAAACCAGAATGAATATAAACTAACAGAATTAACAAGCAAGAAAACTTCTGACTTGTCCGTCACTGTCACAGTGAGGCATTATGCAGACATATTGCTGTTGGTATAAAGGAGCCCCAGGAGGATTTCTTGACACACTTTTGCTCAATAATTCGTTGGTTGAAAGTTCTCAGTGTTAGTGTGTCAGAGAGAGGATGTGCAGCATTGTTCATAATGGTACTTGGTTTTATTTTATTTATCTTTGATTCTTGCTCCTTCACTACGACCTCCAGACCTCATCCTATAACTAAGCTGGTCCTTTAAATTAGCTTGTTGATTTGGTGGGCCTCTCCTGAAGTGACGTTAAAAGCCCATCACACCACAGTGTGGAAAATCACACTGGCCATCACAGAATTATGGAAGATGTGACGGATATCACTTCCCACATTAAAGAAATGCTGTCTCCTAAGGAAAAAGAGCCTGCTTTACCCTTTCTTATTAAGTTCCTCTATATTCCAGTCCAATTTATCATTAATGTGGACCACCTCTACATCCACTTCTTGAATAGTGGTCGGATGTAGAGGCTCTTTGGTGCGGCGAAAGCCTGTAACCAAGTTCTTGGTTTTACTGATGTTAAGATGCAGACAACTGTCTTTGCACCAAGAGACAAACTTCTCCATCTAACTCCTATGCTCTGTCTCATCCCCTTTATGATTACACCCCATAAGTGCAGAAATATTTGAGAATTTCTGCAAGTGACATGGCCTGGTGTTATATTTATAGTTGGAGGTGCACAGAGTGAAGAGAAAAGGAGACAGGACTGTTCCTTGTGGTGCTCCAATGTTGCTCACATCCATATCAGTAACAACTCCTACCACATCAACTGGAATGGCCAGTGAAAACTCCACCTCTGACCATCATTGTGGACTGTCTATAATTGAAGACCAAATGAGGAGACAACTGAGGAAATGACAGACAGGAAAAGTTGTGGGGCCAGATAGAATCAGTCCTCGAGTTCTTAAGGCCTATGCTGACCAACGTTGTGGCGCCCTCTGTCACCTCTTCAGTATGTCCCTAAGACTTCAAAAAGTGCCACGTCTGTGGAAAACATCCTGCATTGCTCCTTTTCTACAGAAGATAGGCACCTCTTCACCCCTAGACCAGTGGCACTTAAACCTCACATCATGAAGACCTTTGAGAGCTGGCCATGACCTACAGTTAGGTCCATAAATATTTGGACAGAGACAACTTTTTTCTAATTTTGGTTCTGTACTTTACCAGAATGAATTTTAAATGAAACAACTCAGATGCAGTTGAAGTGCAGACTTTCAGCTTTAATTCAGTGGGTTGAACAAAAAGATTGCACAAAAATGTGAGGCAACTAAAGCATTTTTTTAACACAATCCCTTCATTTCAGGGGTTCAAACGTAATTGGACAAATTAAATAACTGGAAATAAAATGTTCATTTCTAATACTTGGTTGAAAACCCTTTGCTGGCAATGACAGCCTGAAGTCTTGAACTCATGGACATCACCAGATGCTGTGTTTTCTCCTTTTTAATGCTCTGCCAGGCCTTTACTGCAGCGGCTTTCAGTTGCTGTTTGCTTGTGGGCCTTTCTGTCCAAAGTTTAGTCTTCAACAAGTGAAATACATGCTCAATTGGGTTAAGATCAGGTGACTGACTTGGACATTTAATATTTTTCCACTTCTTTGCTTTAATAAACCTCTGGGTTGCTTTGGCTGTATGTTTTGGGTCATTGTCCATCTGTATCATGAAACGCTGCCCAATCAATTTGACTGCATTTAGCTGGATTTGAGCAGACAGTATGTCTCTGAACACCTCAGAATTCATTCGGCTGTTACTGTCCTGTGTCACATCATCAATAAACAAAATAAGTGTCCCAGTGCCACTGGCAGCCATGCACGCCCAGATCATCACACTGCCTCCACCGTGTTTTTTACAGATGATGTGGTATGCTTTGGATAATGAGCTGTTCCACGCCTTCTCCATACTTTTTTCTTGCCATCATTCTGGTAGAGGTTGATCTTGGTTTCATCTGTCCAAAGAATGTTTTTCCACAAACATTTAGATGATGTTCTTTATCTAGCCTTTCTATTCTTGAGGCTTATGAGTGGCTTGCACCTTGCAGTACACCCTATGTATTTACTTTCATGCAGTCTCCTCTTTATGGTAGACTTGGATATCGATACGCCTACCCCCTGGAGAGTGTTGTTCACTTGGTTGGCTGTTGTGAAGGGGTTTCTCTTCACCATGGAAATGATTCTGCGATCATCCACCAATGTTGTCTTCCGTGGACGTCCAGGTCTTTTTGCGTTGCCGAGTTCTTTCTCAGGATGTACCAAACTGTAGATTTTGCCACTCATAATATTGTAGCAATTTCTCGGATGCGTTTTTTCTGTTTTTCGCAGCTTAAGGATGGCTTCTTTCACCTGCATGGAGAGCTCCTTTGACCGCATGTTGTCTGTTCACAGCAAAATCTTCCACATGCAAGCACCATACCTCAAATCAACTCCAGGCCTTTTATCTGCTTAATTGATAATGACATAACGACGGACTTGCTCACACCTGCTCATGAAATAGCCTTTGAGTCAATTGTCCAATTACTTTTGAGCCCCTGAAATGAAGGGATCGAGTTAAAAAATGCTTTAGTTGCCTCACATTTTTATTCAATCGTTTTGTTTACCCCACTGAATTAAAGCTGAAAGTCTGCACTTCAACTGCATCTGAGTTGTTTAATGTAAAATTCATTGTGGTAATGTACAGAACCAAAATTAGAAAAAAGTTGTCTCTGTAATATTTATGGACCTAACTGTATATATGTAGGGGCCATTTTGTGGTAGACCACCTGGACTCACTGCAGTTTGCCTATCGGACAAAGACTGGAGTGGACGATGCAATTATCTCTCTGCGCCACAAAGGCTTATGGACAAAGCTAGCACATTGTGAGGGTTATGTTTTGTGATTTCTCCAGCAATTTCTATACTATCTAGAAATCCTTGTTAAGGGGTAAGCTCAGAGATATGCAGTTGGATGAGCCTATGGTGTCCTTAGTGACTGATTTATGCTACCATTGTGGCCTAAGATGGCAACATAAGCGGAACTGCCTTCTATAGTGCTATTTCCAGTATGGGACCTGCTTGATCTGTGATGTTATTGCTACCTGCTGGACAATCCTTTTGAAGACCATGGCATGGGTAATATAAGGAACCTTTTATAAAAAGTTTTTATTGTCTGCAATGGTAGTACTCCTAGGATTTATATGTAGGTAACAGTGAAAGTAGTAGACTTAACAGAGCTATGTTTGACAGCAAACTTGTTTAATTATGTGCCATTCGCCTCATTATTCTTAATAAGCCAATCCATGTCTTAAAAATTATTTTTGAAATCCATCATACATGAGTACTTATAGTATTTGTGCAGGAACTGTTGATCGAAATCGTCTCTTAATTTCATCACCATGTGGGGAAAAATCCAAAAGAGAATTTCTGGGATTCAACGCCAAAACCTGCAAATTAGTTTTCTTTAAGCACAAGACATGAAGTCATTGATAAACCAACTTACAAACGTGTCAGAGTTTACAGAAGTGGTTCAATAAAACCAAGATACCGACTATGAGAAAAGTTCAGCAAAGCAGTAAGAAATGATTATCAGCCAGCCTCGCACATCTCACCAACTCACAAAGTGCACTTATATTTCATTTACTTATTTGGCTGACACCTTTCTCCAAGACGACCTACAGCATTTGAGATACAACTGGTTACATTTCCTTGTGTTACCAATTGGGCAGAGGGCAGGTGAAATGACTTGCTTGTGGTCACACAACATCCATAGTAGAATTTGAACCCTCAACGTTAGGGTTTGAAGTCCAAAGCCTTAACCACTACACCACAAGAACATTGCCCAGACTATTTTGAGAAGATGTGCAGGTCCGTCTTACTTGACTGACAATATTGCTGCTAAGTGGAAGGAACATTCAGAAGAATGTTTGAACCTGATTGACACACCCATTACAGAAATGCCAATGACAGAAACCTCTTGCTAATTTGTATTTTTTCTTGTTGTTGACAATACTGTCATCCTTAAAATGTTTACTCCGTGGCAAAGATTCAGGTGTATAGAAGGTCTGGATGAAAGTTTAAGATATCGTTGGTGTATTTTAGTTTGCACTTTTTGACAATAAAATTCTGGGGTTCACTTACCAGTGATTTCCTGGGTAGGCCTGTTCTGGGATGTCGGAAAGAACAGGCTAGGCAAGGACTGAACCTCCAACTGAGGGGGAGCAAAGTGGATGCTCCTTTTTTGCTTTTGCACATTTGCTGATTTTGTAATTCTAGGTATCATTTAAGATATGCTGGAAGAAAACTGATTTCTGGGGTCACTGTTGCCTACTCTTCAGTTCCAGTATATTTGGATCAATAGGTCAAGCTGGCATTTTTTGAGTTTAGTTAAATTAATTTAAGGTGAGATTCATGGATGTACCTGGTATACAGACCTACAGATTGCATCTCTGCCACTAAAGTTGACCTTTCAGCTTAAACTGGGTGACATTTACGGTAAGTTTTACAGTACAGTGTGGTGCCATCAGCATGAGAATGAGCAAGTGCATATGTCTTGTTTGTATGCGAGTAGAGAACAGATCACAATGTTGTGTAACCAGTTGATGCTGAGACAACAGGACTGCAGGTATTGTACCCAACAATAGTGGTTAAATGGGAGAAAAGTACTTGGGTTAAGCATTTTACTTACCAGTACATGAACATACCAAACCTTATGCATACAAGCCTTGGCTAACAAATGAAAAAAATTGGATTGCAAGTCACAATATGCTTAATTGTCTCAAGGAATTCTGCTAACATGGTTTTTATTTTCCTTTTCTCTATTATAATAATAATATTAATATTAATAATAACAATAATAGTAACAAGAAAAAGAACAAGAATAACAAGATGAAGAAAGACCATATATTGATGGAAGTCTGTGCGATGGATAAGCAGTTCCCGTCTTAAAGTAGAGACAGAAAACTTGGTAATCACAGCTCAGGACCAGGCATTCAGCACCAGATACCAGCTGAGAAACATCTTGAAACAGCCAGGAGACAGTAAATTTACACTATGCAACAAGGCAGAAAAAGTCACATTATTGCATACTTTACAACACTTGCACCCTCCAAATACAGAAACAGACATAATTAAGTGGCCAGCAATGTTCACTGGACTTTGTGCAAATATCTGGGGTGTTCACGTGCCACATAAATCCTACAAAAACACGAGACAGACAAGGTTGTTAGCATCAACAATACCATCATGGGGAACATACCAATGATTACTGACAACCATTTTAGCTAATCGTCCTGACATTGTGCTGCATGATAAAAATCGAGAAAACCTGCCTGTTGATTCATAAAGCTGTTCCAGGTGATTCAAACATCATGTTAAAGGAAACTGAAAAGCTCAGTAAATACAAGGACATGGAAATTGAGATCAGCAGGATGGGAAACTGTAAAACAAGAGTTGTGAAAGTTGCAATAGAGCATTAGGTACATTGAATAAAGGATTAAATCAGAACCCAGGCCCATCCATCAGCTAATGAAGTGCTAAAGGTCACACTTATGGATACAATACACATCCTTGGTAATGTGCTGGGGTAAACTGCTTTGATCTGTTATTGGGATCTGGATTTACCATCAAACCACCACAGGTGAGAAAAACAAGTTAAACATAAAAATAATTATATTTATATACTGTAGCACTTTTCTATCTGCTCAAATGGCTGTATCTTTTATTAACTGGGACATTTATTAGCATGACTTCAAATGCATTTTATCCAAAGCCATTATCTCTGTATTTAAGGAGATGTGTATTTATATGACTTTGATTATTTATTTTACTCTGCCATGTTATATTTGTGTGTATTCTTTAAGCCTGTTCTGAATGAGCAGCACTGTACAAGTATAAAGTGAACTGAAATAGAGAGGATGCCACTGAATTAAACCTGTTTGGTAGTCTAGGGGACCCTAGGGAATTCAACATAAGGTTCAGGAGACTAACATCAGGAAATGCACGTCTCGTCTTCTCAGCTTGTAACTAACATGACCTGGACAGACTCGTACCTCGAGAGAGTATAATCACACAAAATGTTTAAAGCATTCTTCACTTGCTTGATATAAAAACAACACCTTCAGTGTACTCTTAAGAAATCTAGTGGATTTCATTGCATAATTAAAAAAAATTACTCATTTCTCCATCCATTGTAGATATAAATATTAGAATATATTGTAGAAATAAGTACTATTTTCATCATCAGTTCGACGAAGGCATGAACTGCACCACTACATAATAAGTCTGGGAAATGGAAAGATGCATTTAGCCTACCAAATTCCATTTCCTTGCACAGGTTTTTAACTTTTTTTGGTTGTAATATGAAAACTCTGGAGACAAAAAAATTTACAAAGTCATCAAGGCAAAGACAAATTAAAATCATGACCAGTGTGTTCAAATATGGCCTGTTATTTAAACTGCATTACTGACAAGTCAGTATCTATGGTGATTCTTTTACCTTGAACATGTGCTACAAACCAGGAGCAAGGCCATAGCAAATAGACAGCAGGCCCACCCAGTCAGAGCTGAGGGAATTTTATGGTTGGGAATTGTAGAGAAAAAAAAAAAAGCAAAGACATAAAACAATGCATTGTTTCTCTTGTGGCAAGGCACACCACAGGTTCAGCAAAATGATATTTTTTTTTAAATAGTTTGCTGATTGGAAGCACAATGCCCCTACCAGTCCCATTTAAACTGAATAATCTCTAGTGGATAGGTGAGGGTCATTGTTAATTAACAGACTGTAGCTGGAGCCAGTACTGGTTTAGAAGGTGGAAGGTGGCATGTGCAGTGAGAGATCAGCTGATGAAAAGATATGTTGGTGAAAGGATGGAATGGTGAAAAGAGGATGTGTATTGGGCCACTGTTGTGGGCAAGACAATCAGGGATGAAAAGAAGTGGTGTTTGTAAACAGGGTGAAGTAAAACCTTGATCAGCTACAAAGAAGCAAAGAGCGGAGAGTTCTTTCAAACAATCGAGGGTGTTTTCAATGGACTTTAAGAGGTATGAACTGCAGAGCAACTGAGGTTGAGGCAGTAAGTGTCCATTGGGAATATGTTGAAAAGGTCATGAGGTGGGATGTGAACACCCCACTGGGAATGCAATGAGAAGGATATGAAATGAGTTTGGCCATTGACAGCCAGTGATGGTGGCTGGGAATGCATCTTATCAGTACATTATGGCAAGGTGATGGCGTGAGGAACTCTCCTGTTACCTAGCAGAGATGAAAAGGCCTGCTGAGAATACCTAAGGGACAGCGGGTGTGACAAAGTAAGAATAGAAGAAAGTCCGTTACAGCAGAGAAGTGTGCATACCTGTGAATATGACGGATGGATGGAGTCCTAGTAATGCTCATTATGAGTTGCCTCCTCTGGTGACTGCATCCCTGCAGCAGCGCTGGTCGTTTTACTCTCCTGAGATTGATGAGTTCATTTTAAAGAGACTCATTTTAAAGAAGGTCTTTAATGATTTGCTTTTTAATTCTTTCCTGGATTTTACCAATTTTATTCTTTGAACTTAAACATTATGAATAATTGTTTGATCTGTTTACTTTAATGTCTTTGCAATATTTGCACAATAAGCTGCATATCCTTCTTGCTCCTTTTATAAAAAGACCTATTTGTCTCTCACTTGTCGCTGAATCCATCTCACTTTTACAAACTATTAGGGGATTACTTGATACCCGAGTGTTAAGCACACCCTGGCACTGCGACCTCTGATATCTCTGACAAGTTTGTTTTCATTGAATTTAATTAGAAATAAACCAATATAATTAGTTAGGTCACTTGAATATCTGTGGTTGCTAGGCACTTCCTCCCTCTCAGACAATCTTACTCTCTCAGTCTGTTCATTAACAGATCTCCTTCTAGATGCCGTTTTGTCCAATCAAAGCACTTGACATAGTTATTAAACAAAACGCCTACACTGCACCACTCCATTACAATACAACCACAAGAAACAGCAAACAAAATTAACCAAAAGGGTACACGCCAGTCTTCACATGCCAGACTCATGTTTTGGAAAAAATTGCAATCCAAAACACTGATTTATCATCACTGACTAAGCTGGCTACAAAACCCATGTTGAGAATGTTTACTTGTACCACTTTTCAGAGAGTTATAAGCAGTTTATTAAGTAACAAAAATGCCATGTAATAGAAATGTATCATTATTGATGGATTACTTACTACAGTGAGTTAGGGAGATTGAAAACATCTGAGGCAAAACCAGTGAACGGCACCAGAACTGCAAGCAGCACATGATTATCATCAACAAATATAAGGCTTATCAAAACTGTCAGAGCAATAGCCATGGAATAGTTCTTAAGCATATATGAGTAGCCATGATAGACTTGTTAACTCAGAAAAAATATTCTAGACAATACAGTATGTAGTTTTGTGCCAATCAGGACATACTGTTCCATGGTCATAAGGAAGTTAATGATGATGATCTGGAGAAAGGCAATTTGTTTTTTATTATTCTAATTCATTGTCAGGTATGATACCCAAATGCAAGCCCAGCTTACACATACTGCATACCAAGAAATACAACTTTATAAATGTTTAGTGTCATTATTATCACATGTACAGAGTGCTACGAGCTTCTTACTAAACAACATGCACCACGTCACGCCTCTCCAAACACCATGATTAGTGACTATAACATCCTTATCTCAAAACATCTGGTAAACTTACCTGACAAATCTGAGAACAAATTTGTTATTTGCTATAGACGTTAAACCCAACAAGACATCTACTTTACTGAGTTCTGGTATATATGCTTTGCTGGAGTCAGCTGCCACATTACTATTATGAAAAATAAATAAGTAGAGAATCCCTGGCAATTATCTTGCTCTTATTGCTGACAAGGACAAATCAAAACAGAACTTAACTGCAGGGTGTACAGTATAAGGTATGCTCACCAGGGTACAATAAAGGAAAGAACTGTTAGTTTAACAAAGAAAATACCAGAACAGATTGATGTTGTTGTGTTGGTTTCACTTTTACACACATATTCATGCTCGAGTGCAGGTCCAGAATAGTGTCCACCCTATTTAGTGAAAGACCACCCACTTTTAGATTTCTAACGTCACTACTGCTATGGTAAATGCAGTCAGTTCTGAACACTTCCAACCCTTATGAAAAGGTAGTTACATTTTTTAAAAGCTAAACATTAATGACCATGAACAGAATTCCAAGCACTGTACTGGTATAAATTTGTATTTAATGCAACTACCACACATATGTACGTTGTACATATAAAAAGAAGATTTTAAAGAAAGCATCATGATATTTTATAAATTGAACAAAACAAAGGGGAAAAACATTCTGTATATTTTATATGAATACTGTTATACTGAAACGTCACATTGATTTTCTAGAGACAAGCAACCATTTTATGATGCTACAGAAAATGTCAAAGGAAATCAATAACTATGCTCATATAAGAGGTAATTATTTGTAAAAAAAAAAAAAAAAAACACAAAAAAATACATTTTGTATGTGTGACTGGTAGTGCAAAATTAGCATGAGTTATGAAATAACTACCATGGAAATGTGGTAGTTGGACAGCATTCTGAAATGTTAGTTTTTTGATTTAAAGTATTTATGCATTATGTAACACATGTGGACAGTATTTAGATTATGAAAAATTCATCAGCTTTTTTTTTTTTTTGCAAAAATACATTAGAAAGTGCTAAATCTGCTGGGAAATTCTTCTTGATTTTTTCATTCAAATTTAATTCCTTGGGCTAAAGGCAGATCCTTGCTGTAGTTGATAGTGCTGAAAAAAATAAATTACAACATTAATTTATCATAAAGAAGATAGTAATTTAAAAGTCAGCATTGCATAAAATGAAGCTCATTCTGTGGAAATTACATTTCACAATGAACTAAACAACTCTACAAAACTGAAATCAGTAATTATATATTGGATTCATTCAAAGGTAAATACACTCAATACTTTCTTTTACAATAATGTTACTTTAGACAACTGGTTAAATGTGTCTTTTTGACTTTCTAACTCAAATACAACTGTGTCACATTACTATAAACCCACTATGCATGAACACTGTACATTATTGATGAAAACATAAATGAGCAGGGCTAGACAAATACACCATAATATAAATAACACAAGAGACTAAACACTGCCTTACCAAGTAGATCTTCTCATATAAAGTTTCCAAGAATCGCTGCCTGATTCTCTGCCTCCACCAGTGTGCTTTTCTCCACCTGAAAAGAAAACAGTAAATTAAAAATTACTACAATTGCTGTTTATTTTCATTAAAAAAGGAGAGCAAGGGGCATTAACGTAAATGTATAGTTTTATGTTGGTTTAATCTGTCGTTTTGAGAAAATTGAGTTTTGCATACTTTTTGCATACAATAATATTGGTAATGCTGCAAGAGCTCCATCAGTGTTTCTTCTTAATTGGAGGGATGAATATGTATGTGCAGTGATTAACACACTGCTTAAATATGTTTCTGGAAGACACGGGAGGAAAAAGCATAGTGCATTCTAAGATAAACCAGACTTTTGTGTCAGAAATACAAAGTTTTGGAAAAATATAACATTCTTCAAGGCCTGAAAGACGTGACATCTAAGATACAAAAAAACAAACAAAAAAAAAAAAAAGTATGATCATGTTTTTTTATGGACAATACTGACCATGGATATCGGGTTACTAGATCTTGCCTTATATTTTAAAATAATTGTTATTATTATAATTAAACTATAGATCACTGGTGTTACTGGTTCATTATAAATTAACAAAAATGAAACTCTGAAGGGTTATTGTTCAATGGCCATAAAAATGCTAAAATAAATAAAAATCCCTCAAAATACATACTTTTGACACTAATAAAATATGTGCAGAAAATACCAGTATTTATCCATAATACATATGGCATTTAAGAAAATAAAACTCATAATTATAACCTGTCATACTGTTTAAATTTCTTCTGTAATGTACTTATCTGAAACAAACCTTAATTTTAAAAAGTGCTTTTCAACATTTGTCTAACAAAAACAAATATATTCTCAAAATTTCATTCAATTAATTGATATTGGCAGTTACTTAAGTGCATATAAATATATACACACATTGTACTTCTCCCTCTGCATGAATGCCTTTGTAGATTTCAAACTGTGTTTTGGGTCATTGTCTTGTTGGAATATCCAACCCCTGCGTAACTTCAACTTTGCGACTGATGATGACATTATCCTGAAGAATTTGTTGATATTGGGTTGAATTCATCTAACCCTAGACTTTAACAAGGGCCCCAATCCCTGAACTAGCCACACAGCCCCACAGCATGATCGAACCTCCACTAAATTTGACAGAAGGTAGCAGGTGTTTTTCTTCGAATGCGGTGTTCTTCTTCTGCCATGCAAAGCGCTTTTTGTTATGACCAAATAACTCAATTTTTGTCTTATCAGTCCAAAGCACTTTGTTCCAAAATGAATCTGGCATGTTTAAATGAGCATTTGCATACAACAAGCGACTCTGTTTGTGGCGTGAGTGCAGAAAGGGCTTCTTTCTCATCACCCTTTGTGCAAATTGCGGTGGATTGTAGAACAATGTACAGCTACACCATCTGCAGCAAGATGCCGTTCCTGTATTTCTCTTGGCCTGCTAGACCTGGGTTTAACAGCAACTGTGCTTGTGGCCTTCCATTTCATGATTACATTTCTTATAGTTGAAACTGACAGTTTAAACCTGAGAGATACCTGTAGCCTTCGCCTAAACCATGATACTGAACAATCTTTCTTTTCAGATCTTTTGAGAGTTGCTTTGGGGATCCCATGCTGTCACTCTTCAGAGGAGAGTCAAAGGGAAGCACAACTTGCAATTGATCACCTTAAATACCTATTCTCATGATTGGACACACCAGTCTATGAAGTTCAAGGCTTAACAAGCTAATCCAACCAATTTGCTGTTGCAAGTAATCAGTATTGAGCAGTTACAAGCATTCAAATCGGCAAAATTACAAGGGTACCCAAATTTTTGCACAGCCAGTTTTTTTACATTTGATTTAATTTCATACAACTAAATACTGCTTCACTAAAAATCTTTGTTCAGAAAACACCCAAGTACTCAGATGTTCCTAGGAAATGAAATACATACCACTGTTATCTTTTTTGTTGAGAGTAAATTATTATGTAGGCTTAGAGAAACCTTTTCATATGACTGTGTGTGTGTGTGTATGTATATGTATATATATATATACACAGTGGAACCTCAAGATACGAACAGCTCTGTATACAAGAAATTCAAGATACGAGGAAAGTATGAGCGAAAAATTCGGATCTAAATACGAGCATTGGCTCGCGTAACGAGCAACGAGCCAGGCTGTGGGTATGCGTGACGCGTTTCCCGATCCGCCTCGACTCGGGGATTCACCCAAGCTGACGCTGCCAGCCCGTCAGCTCACTCAGTGTTCCTTGTTCTCCCGTAGCGTGAGGATCTATGCGTTTATGCGCTTGTGATTTCATTGTTTTGCTGTAGCAGTTCACCGTATAAGCGTATCCAAAAATATCGCGGACATGCAGACGGAGAATAGGAGACGATTGCTCTCAAGAGAGGGGAGAGAGAGAGAGAGAGAGGCGCGCGCGTGCGAACGAGTGAGAGAGATAAGGAGAGAGAGAGAGAGAGAGAGAGAGACAGAGACGCGTGCGCGAGCGAGAGAGATGAGGAGAGAGAGAGAGACGCGCACGAGAGAGAAGAACCATCAGCTCAGTTATGATCACATGACGCTCAGCAGACAAAGTGTATCCATACTACTCGTATTGCAAGACATCGCACGTTTTATCAAGTCCAAATTAATTAAAAAATGCAGCTCGTCTTGCAAAACACTCGTAAACCAAGTTACTCGCAAACCGAGGTTCCACTTGTATATATTATTTATCAGTGTTATTTGTTAGGAAAATTGATTTTTATGTTGATATTTTTGGGGGTGCGGAACAGATTAACTGGATTTCCATTATTTTCAGTGCTGGAACAAATTAAACTCGTATCTCGAGGTTCCATTGTGTGTATATTTTATATATATTATATATATATATATATATATATATATATATACATACACACACACACACATACATATACACACACACACATATATACATATATATTAGGGCTGTCAAAGTTAATGCATTAATAAAGCGTTGAAGTGCACAGCCCTAGAGTATGAGTGAATAAAGCCTCCTCACAGTTTTGTCTTTTTTTCCTCTTGTTTCAGTTACCTGAATACGTGAAGTACATTTATATGGCATTATACGGTGTCCATTCTTCTTAATATGGTCTGATTGCGCTTAAAAATCTTTGTGGTAAAATTTCAACATTAACAAAAATAATAAATTTGAGATTAATCACGATTAATTGCACAAAGTCATGCGATTAAACTTTTTGTAATATATATATATATATATAAATATGTTAGCAAAATACCCGTGCTTCGCAGCGGAGAAGTAGTGTGTTAAAGAAGTTATGAAAAAGAAAAGGAAACATTTTAAAAATAACGTAACATGATTGTCAATGTAATTGTTTTGTGACTGTTATGAGTGTTGCTGTCATCAAGGATTTGATTATCATTATTTGTTTCAATCAGGTTCGTATTTGGAGGATGTGTTGTGTTCAAGTTACATTCCGCTTTTGTCTAGTCTATCCCTGACCATCTCATCTTCGTTGTCAACCGTTGTAAAAATAACAGGTTTCATTCATCGAAGTGATCACTACCCAAATCGGTACTCGTGAATCTGTGCTTTCTTTCCTCAGTAGCTGCACTTTATGAATATGTTTGTATGCGTCACTCGCTTCATATTCTTTTGATGCCGTCTCAATAGCGTAATGCGTTTTTTGTTCAGCGCTCTTTGGAGCTCTTGCCTGTTGTCTGCATACTGCGTTCACAGTCAGTTCACGTGAGCCGCTCGGAGTACATGCATCAAAGGTTCTCAGCTGTGCTTGTGCTATCTCGTGCGATCTTGCGATGTCCACGGCTTTATTTAATATTAGCTCAGACCCGGCACTTAAAAGTTTCTCTCGTACTTTTGCCGAGTTTGTGCCAAACACTATTCTATCCCTGACCATCTCATCTTCATTTGCATAAGCACAGTCCTTCACCCACGAATATTTAGCGGCAGCGTGTCTATTGGATTGCTGCCGACGGAAGGCCTTATATGGGCAGGCACTCAATTACATGGGAGGCGTGATGATGGGGGACGCAACTCCGCCTCACACGGCGACCGAGCTGCAGGCTATGGCCGTATATATGTACGTAAGTAGGTTCCAGTTATGACCGTTACGCGTAGAATTTCGAAGTGAAACCTGCTTAACTTTGTAAGTAAGCTGTAAGCAATGAGCCTGCCAAATTTCAGCCTTCTACCTACAAGGGAAGTTGGAGAATTAGTGATGAGTGAGTGAGGGCTTTGCCTTTTACTAGTATAGATAGTGGTACCTCAGTATATGTCCTTAATCCATTCCAGATCCTTGGACTTATACCAAGCAAATTTTTCTCATAAGAAATAAAGGGAAAATGATGAATCCGTTCCCATGAAAAAAAATCCTATTGTTATTGGCATATTATACATTGATGGGGTTATATAAAATAATTTAAACACTGCTTAATACTAAACTGCATAAAATTCAAAAGCAATCAGATGAAATAAATGAAAATTTAACCTCACTTTACCTTTTAATAACATCTTTGTTTTTCACAATCGTAGATACTGTTGTTCTCGGCATACGGTATGCAGCAGCCACTTTCATATTTTTCAACAATCTCTTTTTTCACCTCCATGGTGATCCTAACCATTGTCTTCATTGCTTGGCTCTTCTCATTAACTTTCTTAGAACTCATGGTTAATGAATTTACTAAACATTTACGCGAAAAAACAAAAAATCACGTGAAAATTCACAGAGAGTTATAGCGTGGGTTGTTCACTGAATGGTAGCAACTGGCGTACTGACGTGGGCAGTCGTGGCTTTGTCTCGAGAGAGGTAAACAAGGATAGCGCGCGGTGTTGTGACTCATTTTGACCCATACAAGTTCTAGCACGCGAGTCGTATTCCAAACAAAGATCGTATACCAAGCAAAATTTTTCGTGTCCAAACAGGACGTATACCAAGTTGGACTTATTCCAAAGCGGATGAGGTACCACTGTGTATATAGTAATCCCTCCTCGATCGCGGGGGTTGCGTTCCAGACCCCCCCGCGATAGGTGAAAATCCGCGAAGTAGAAACCATATGTTTGTATGGTTATTTTTATATATTTTAAGCCCTTATAAACTCTCCCGCACTGTTTATAAATATTCCCCGCAGAGTTAAACAGCATAATCCCTTTGTATTCTCTTAGATATTAGGTAAGATTCATTGAAATTATGTATATAAACACACTGTTTATATACAGTAAAACCTAAATATTATTTTAAAGATATTGAGTGTCTCCGATATCACATATGTTACAGCCATTACGATAGACAGGCCACCAGCAATAAATACGTACAATGCAAGAAAAATAGTATACAGTAAATGTGTGTATAGTGACACTAAACGTACGTACATGTACTAAGCACTGTAAGAAGAAAATTAATTATGGTTACTCACCAACAATGACACGATGACTTGTCCGATAACAATGAGTTTAATTTTACTGCACAACAAAGGAGAGCGTTACAGCCCTTGTAAAGGAGCCACTTCAGGCGATTGTGTAGCACTGCCGTTGTTCTTCTTCTGGCAGTCTTCAATCCAAATCCATAAAGCAGATTCCATCCAGACTACTGCCTTATTACATCCACTTACAACTCGTTTTGCACCCTGGTTAAAAGGACACTGCGGCCGTAGATCTTATATTGCTTTCCTACTTTTTAAATAAAAAGAATCGTAGCCTTCAACAAATCCAAAACGTTTACCTTTTCGGCAATCATTAACATCTTCTTCTTGCGCTTGGGCACGACACCTGAAGCAGTAGCAGATTGTTTTGGAGCCATAATGAAGGGCTTGACTATGCACAAAGATAAACACTAAAGAGCACAACTCTTTACACAGCGAAACACGTTGATGCTGAATGAGCGAGACGAGACTTCCTGGTTAACACTGCATTCAGCACGCAGGAACTCAACTGCGTGCTCTGATTGGTTAGCTTCTCAGCCATCCACCAATAGCGTCCCTTGTATGAAATCAACTGGGCAAACCAACTGAGGAAGCATGTACAGGAAGTAAAAAGACACATTGTCCGCAGAACCCGCGAAGCAGCGAAAAATCCGCGTTATATATTTAGTTATGCTTTCATATAAAATCCGCAATAGAGTGAAGCGCGATATAGCGAGGGATTACTGTATATATTATATTAAATTATAATGTATGTAATATTCGAACATTTTCCTAATAAATAAATGACCAAGTGTAATATTTTTGTCTCATTTGTTTAACTGGTTTCTCTTTATCTACTTTTAGGACTTGAGTGAAAATCTGATGATGTTTTAGGTCATATTTATGCAGAAATATAGAAAATTCTAAAGGGTTCACAAACTTTCAAGCACAACTGTATGCTAGTTGGGATAGGTCCAGCAAACCCCTCGACCCTGTTCAGAAGAAAGGGGGTTAGACAATGACTGACTGACTGACATTTGTGTTTATGAATAACTAAGGATGTCTAAATGTATTAATTATTTTATTTACACATAACAAGCAGGAAAACAGCCAATGATTGCCTTATTTACATAATAAAGTGAGCTATTTCATGATAGAAAAGATGGCAGCTGTTATCTGTGTTCCAGCTGTCAACCTGGTGGGCATAAAACACAACCATTTTCTAGTAAATAATCAAATTTTAAAGATAACATTGTGATGCCATTACAATGGCTTTCACAGACATTAAGAAATTAGAGAGCTTCATCTGTAAACATACAAATCTTACAAATAAATTTGCTGAAGCATTGCAGATAAGATTTTATACAGGAATGAAGATGTAGGCATGAGAAATTATTACTGCAACAGTATGCTCTTTTGATTGTCTCCAAGCCAATGGAAATTGCTATAGCTAATAGTCACAAACAAACCATTTCTCAGTCGTGACTGCCTTCCAATTAATTGGGTTAGTTACCATATTTATGACAACCTCAGTTAGGCACAAAGCAATGAAGTCATACTGCAAAAAGAGTGACCCTACAGGAAATACACGATGAGCAAATCAAAAACTTAGAATTTTTTTTCAGCTGCCCAATAGAAAGCATTCTCCCCACCCAGACAAGACAGAAAACTCTTGTAAAATGCGGTGACATCCTGTTTTCACTTTGTCATTCTGGAGAATTGAATGTTGTCTGGGAGAGGGGAGGAATTTAAATGATTTTAGCACAAGGTTACATAGCAAAATGTGAAAAAATCGAAAAGGTCTGTATACTTTCTAAATTCACTGTATAACTTCTGGTAAGCTATATACACAAGTGACTCGCTTAATGAGTGTGATTCCTGTGATCCCATTGCTTTTAATATAGTAAAGCATAATCAATTAATTCAGAGTTTTTTTGAGGAGGATACTATGATGCAACTATCCCACACTTCTAACACAGAGTGCAAATGAACGTACCAAATGCTCCACCTATTTCAGCTCCACTTGTTGGAATGTTGACATTGACAATACCACAATCTGATCCTTTTGGTCTGAAAATAAAAACAAAAAATAAACGTATATATTAAATATTTAAAAAATGGACATCAAAAATGAAGACTATGTTTTTAGAAAGCCTATTCAGATACATTCATATGTAAACAATAATATAAACTGTATACAAGATAAGACATAGTGAAAAGGTTTCTGTTAAAATGCAATACATTATGCCTTTACTTCAGGGTTAATTATATTACATTAAAGAAAAATAAAGACTGCTGTATCAAGATCATCTACCAATTTTCTGAACTCTTTATTTCACTAATTATGTTTTAAGTTTGACTCCAGCCTTACACAGTCAGTCCACAAGATAAATACTCTATATGTAATTACTCGCACACAACTTCACCCTCATC
>JANRMT010062837.1:2901902-2931205 GCA_026402145.1 Polypterus bichir lapradei
CCATGTGATATTTCAGTTTTTCTTTTTTAATAAATCTGCAACAATTTAAAAAAATCTTTTTTTTGTCTGTCAATATGGGGTGCTGTGTGTACATTACTGAGGGAAAAAATTAATTTAAATGATTTTAGCAAATGGCTGCAATATAACAAAGAGTGAAAAATTGAAGGGGGTCTGAATACTCTCCGTACCCACTGTAAGTAAAATAGGACTTCCACCCACGGCTAAAGTCACTTTAGTACAGGAGTAATGAGCCACGCTAGTGTTTAGATCTGGCAGTACCATGCTGACGGTGTACTGTATATGCTCAAAAAGAATAAGCCTTTGATTTCAGTCTGTAACAGCTGGTGTAAAGTTTTGCAACCTGTAAAAGATATCGTTGAAGGGATATAAGCAGACACACAAATGCTGGTGAATCGTGTCTTCTTGGTATCTTGTTGTCACTTGAATTTTTTGTTATTTAGTTTTATTCCTGAATAAAAGCATACTTGTTTCATTAACAGATATTTGGGCATTTTTGCTTAGACTGCTGCCCCTGCAACACAGACCCAGCAAGGCTGCAGAAAATAAATGGATGGATGGATGAATGGATGGATGTTCGGTTCAAGGGATGCCCTTTTTCATTAACACCTTTCATTTTATACAAACAGAGAATGCAATCTCTGAGCATGAATTAGACATCTCAGTATGGCAATGACAAACTACACATATAAGGCAGATACTTGTACAAGATATTACTACTACAAATAGATTTGATGCTGCTTCATTGACAACATTTGAAGTGCAGTTAAATTAACTGGATTAATTAAGGCATTTAGGTGTTGAACAATTAAGTTGCAGATATCTGTAACAAGTTATCACACGTGTGTGATATATAAGTAAATAAATATACACACAATCACACACTAGCTGTTCCCTGGCTTCACCTGGGAAATTTTCTAAGACAGTAGGCCTTGGTTATAATGCCGTCAGTTAATCAGCTGTATCAGAAGTAGGACTGCGCGGTATACCAGTACTGAAAAAATATCAAAAAATCAAAACATTAAGATGGTACAGTACCTGCATTTTGAGATTTTCAGTACTGGAAGTAAAGCCAGTTTTCCACTTAAATTTTCCCTATAGAGTAGGCAGGGAAAATGTGCTTGGATGTGCTGGAGACTTGCTGAAACCATAGGCTTCAACATAGTCAAGACTTTACAGCTGACCCCTTACGGCTTTGACGCAAACTTTATGCTATCAAGGGGCAAGCGGTGCTTAGTGCAGCTTGATGGCACATAGTTTTAGGGAAACTTGGAGTAGGTCTGTTTATACTGTACTGTGAAGTCTGCGTGCAGAACACAATGCAAAGCATGACGAGGCACTGTCAGCAACCTAAAAACATTCATACTACATGTGGCCCGTTATATCGTTGCTTTGATATTCTCCTAGTCAGTAGGAGACAGTTTTTATCAATGTAGCCTACCTAAAATATGAGAGTCTGCTGATGGAAGAAGAGTTCTACCTGCCATTATTGAATTTAAGAGGGAAAAAAGGAGTAGATGGAATGTCAGAACCATTAATCAAAAGCAGTGAAGGGACAGCAGAGTATAATCATTTTGTGAATGGGTGACTAACATGATGAACTTCAGGGATTTATGTATGTCTTCCTTGCACTTTGATTACCTATTGTGTACAGAAATCTGAAAGCTGGTATCAATACCAAAGTCAAAATTTTAGTACCAATTTATCATTAATCCAAAGTACTATGTAACCAATTAAGTTATTTTCTGTATATAATATTTGTATTTTTTATTTTTAATTTTTTTTTAAATTGAAACCGGTAATCAGTAGGAGTGTGAATTTTACGTATATAATCTTATTATTAGATGTTTATGATTTTATTTATTTATGTCATTCACTCAAGTGTTTCTTTGTGTTTTTGTCAGGTTTATGTTGAAGCCTATTTTTTTTTCCTAATGCCTCGCAATTAGGAGACCTGGGTTCGCTTCCCCGGTCCTCCCTGCATGGAGTTTGCATGTTCAACCCCGTGTCTGCGTGGGTTTCCTCCGAGTACTCCGGTTTCCTCCCACAGTCTAAAGATATGCAGGTTAGATCATTCGTGAATCTAAATTGTCCCTAGTGTGTGCTTGGGGTGTGTGTGTGTGTGTGCCCTGTGGTGGGCCTGCACCCTGCCGGGGTTTGTTTCCTGCCTTGCACCCTGTGTTGGCTGGGATTGGCTCCAGCAGACCCCCGTGACCCTGTAGTTAGGATACTGCAGGTTGGATAATGGATGAATGGATGGATCTTCTTCTAAACAAGATTGGTGGAGTTGAAGTCTACAGATTGCAAATGCAGATGTAAACCACTTTGGAGTGTGGGACCCCCTTCAAAGTCTGCAAATGGAAATGTTATTAGAATGTCTTTTTTGCAGGTTTGACAGAGATACATACATACATATAAACACAAACATCTCTGGCACTGTCTAACTGCCTAGTGATGGAGAATAGAATTTTCAGCAATGAAACAGCACTAACACACCTAATGTGACTAGTTATGTTCTGCTAGAACAGTCAAAACTGTTTTAAAGATAACAAAATGATCTTTCACCTGACTTTCGCATCATCAACACTAAGAAGTGTCCACTAGTTAAAACAATAAGATTTTAATTTTAAACCAAAGGCTACATGGTTGTACATTAAATACAGAGTAATGCTATAAATGGAAATGTTTTGAAGAACATTAAGAGCAACACCTGAACACAACATTCAAGTTACTGTACTTGCACAACCGAAAAAGGTGTGATAATTAAGTTCGACAGAGGTTTCAATTGCTAAATTAGGACTTTGTTTATTATTGTAAAATCAATACAAATAAATGAACAAACATTCACAGCAATCCTTATCGAAAACAACAATAAAAGTAAATCTTACCCCAGCCAGCGGAACACTCTTCCCATATCTTTAGTAAATATGCTACTGGACAATCCTTGCTTAACCTCATTGTTCCAAGCAAATGCTTCACACTCGGACTGCAAGAAAAACATTCTCCTCTTAATCTCCTACAATTTTACAGCATTAAGTTTATCATCTATATTAAAAAAAACCCAAACACTAAATTCTAATCAGCTAGGACACAGCTCTATAAAATTTAATTAAAGTACAGACACTGCTGTCAAAGGATGATAAAGAGCCCCAATTTCCTAAATTATCTAGGTAGACTTTTGCGCAAGCAGATAGGCACTGTCAAAGGCAACGAGGATAGGAAAAGACATGAGAGGGGTGTTCTAGAGGCTTCGGACAAGAAAGAAATCAAATTTGACAATTTGGTCACTTCAAACCACATTAATAATATGTTAAATACAAGAAATTAAACTACCCAGCTGGAGGAAAAAAAAAAAATCATCTAAACCTTAATGTAATGTTCTCACACCTTAATCCAATTAATCCAAAGGGTTACAGGAGATCAGAGCCTATCATAGTAGCAAGAGGGACAAGGCAGGGCCATCTTAGATGTACACAGGTCAGTGCAGAATCACCAACAGATTTAAAATGCATGTCTTTTAGGATGTCATATGAAGAAAGAAAAACACAATTCTTGGAGAAAAACTCATGCAGACACCGAAGAAACACTGGAAATGAGAATTAAACCAATGACACATGTTTACAGAAGACTTCAGTAAAAATAAATTGACAATTGACATGGTTATACATTAATTTGCTACTTGTGTTGCTATAGTATCCAAAATACTTTCACTAGTGATTTCATTTGAACTACTTTCCATGAAACAACTCCATTGCAGATGTCTACGTTTACAATGATTACATTGGCACCTAGCACCTCCAGATCATGTCAGTGTCTTCACCATGCTTCACAGAATGTTGCAGAAAAGTAACATTGTATTTCTCACATAATTTCTTCTGACACATTGAAGTGGCATCTTTGTTAAACAAAAATGTACAAAATTTCAAACTTGGGGTCACTGCTCATATAACACTTTGCAAAATCACATAAAATCAAACTTATTTGTCACATACAAATTATACATACAGTACAATATGTAATAAAATGCTTAGTTGCTCAACTCCAATGTCTGTGTCTTTAAGAATATAAAAGGAGAATAACAATAATACATAACTTGATAAATATAAAAAATCATTAATAGATTTTTAAATATGCAATAAATAATAACAGTTAACTTAATAACTTAAATAACCTAATGTAAGAGGGTTATCCATAGGGTATCGTGTAGATTTGCTTTCCTTTTTCAAGATGCAGATTGGTCTGTGGAAAAAGAGCTATTCCACAGTCTCTCTGAACTGGACTTTAGGTGGCGGTAGTGCTTCCCTGACTACAGCACAGAACAGAAGCCACTGTTGGGATGGCTGGTATCTCTGATAATTTTCTTTGCCCTTGTTCAGCATAGCTTGGTAAATATGTCCTGGAGGTCAAGGAGTGCACACAGGGATGCCTTCAGTTGACCACACTTGCAGTCTTGCTGCATGTTGTTACCAAACCCAGCAGCAATACTTCCAGTGGGGATACTGGAATGGTGGATGTGTATAACATCCTTAGTAATTGGGAGAGCAGGTTGAAAATCCCTGAGGCATCTGAGGTCGTAAAGACATGGCTGTGTCTTTACCAAGTTGTCAGTTTCTCTGGACAATATTAGGTTCTCTGTGATGTGGACACTGTGGTATCTGAAACTATTCATCCTCTCCACCAGAGTGCTGTTAATACTGAAAAAGTGGAAGTACCTCTGCTGTTTCCTTGTAAAGTCAAAAAATCAGTTCCTTTCTCTTGCTCGCATTTAGGAGTGGATCATTGTGCTGACACCAGTGTGACAGCCTCTCCATTTCACCCAGGTAAGTCTGCTCATTGTTGTTAGATATAAGACCTACCACAACTCTGTCATCAATAAACCTGACAATGATGTTAGAGTCACGTGCAACCATGTCATATTTGTAAAGTGAGTACTCAGAATACTGCTCTGTGGGCCGCCTATGTTGAGAATGAGGGATAAGGTGTGGCCACCCACTTAAACCAAGTAAAAATCCAGCTGCACAATGAAACACTCAGACATAGGTCCCTGAACTTGGGGATGAGGTAAAATGGAAATATTGTGTTAAATGCAGAACTACAGTCTAGTAATAGCATTCACACATAATTCCCTTTCTTGATGTCCAGGGGGACCAGTAACATACTAATGATCAAAGTGATGGCATCCTCTGTGGATCTGCTGTAGTGATATGAGAACTGTAATTGATCCAGTTCTTTTGGCAGAGAAGGGCATATGTGATTTTTGATTAGCCTCTTGAAAGACATCATTGCTATAGGCATGAGTGTGAGGGGACACTGGTCGTTTATACGAGGTGTGGCAGAAAAGTAATGAGACTGATTTTTTATTTACCAAAGTTTTTATTTTTTTTCAAACATCAAAGTTATCCCCTTCAAAGTAGTTCCCTTGGGCAGCTACACACCGATGGAGACGTTCCCACTGTTGGTAGCAGCGCTGGAAGTCTTCAACCGGTATGGTCTTCAGCATGTCCGTTACACTCTTTTGAATGTTTTCTAAAGTCCCGAAATGACATCCTTTGAGGACATTTTTCAGTTTAGGAAAAAGAAAAAGTCACATGGACTGAGGTCAGGTGAATAAGGGGGCTGGGGAACCACAGGAATGCGTTTTTTCGATTGTCCTTCTGCTCAATTGTGAGGTTTTTCGGCACCATTTTGGCACAGACCTTTCGCATGTGCAAATGTTCAGTCAAAATTTGATGAACGGTAAATCTGTTCAAATTTAATTGTTCACTCAACATTCTTAATGTTAAACGACGGTCTGATCTCACAAGAGTGTTCACACGTTCGATGTTTTCATTGGTTTTCGAAGTTGAAGGCCTCCCTGAACGGTGTTCATCTTCAACGTGTTTTCTGCCTTCCAAAAATGATTTGTGCCAGCGAAAAACTTGAGCTCAGGATAAAGAATGTTCCCCATATGCCTGTTTTAACTTTTCAAACGTCACACTTGCCGATTCTCCAAGCTTAACACAAAATTTAATGGCACAACGTTGCTCCAAATTCCGCTGTTCCATTTTGCGTGACGCACAACCAAAAACACAACTTCGCTAATAGCAGTCACAAAAATCACGTAGTTAACGGAAGGAGTTGAAACTCGCACTGAGCTATGGGAGGGTACTGATACACGTGCTCTATCAAGGACAACAGCGCAGCGTTGCCAGATCGCTTGCAGTGTTGCCTGTCTCATTACTTTTCTGCCACACCTCGTACAGGTTGTACTTGCTTTCTTAGGTACAGGGACAATTGTAGATCTTTTAAAGCATATTGGTAAAGCAGACTGGATTAAGAAAAAATAAAATATTACCATGAATACTAGTGCATGCTGATCAGCTGAGATCACATCCTAAAATGCCATCTGGACCTACTGCCTTCCTGTTGTTTACTCTCCTGAATTCTCTCCTTACATCATGTTGTGACAAAGTGAGCACTGTTTCCTCACTGAGTTCTTCTCACATCACAGATGTGTTGAACCACTGGCTGGCATTAGGAGCATTCACATAAAAGCATGTGTAGAAATTATTTAGTTACTTTGACAGAGAGATATCAGAACTCAATATGGTGGGAGCAGTTGCTTTATAGTCTGTGTTATTTTCTGCAGACCTTGCCACAAGCGCCTAGGATTGAACTACTCAAATTCTCTACTCATCATATCATTGATTGGCTTTCACATCTCTCAGACTGTAAAAGATGGGTTTATAATCGTTCATATACCCAGACACAAGCCCCAAGTTGTATGCAGTAGCGCATGTGTTTAGTGTACACAAATTGTTTTACCCACCAGTGTTTTTTTTACTTTGGATAAGTCCTGATGATGACTTTTGGTGCTATTTTATTTATGAGATATCCAAAGTAGCAAGTCACAGTTTCCGTAAACATGTTGATGTTGTCATCAGAACTGCGTCATTTGGTCTGTCCAACACACAACCTCACGTGTGACTGGAGATTATTGTTTTAACTTCCATTTATATCTGAGCAGATGAAAGATGGCGGCATGGTTAGATTTGCCCAACAGAGGCACACTCTGTGCGCAGCCTATCTGAACTGAGTATAGCAGCGATCCTGTGTTCTGGTCCTTATGGTAGAACATGTAATGTAATGTGCTGATAAATGTTCGCATTATCTTTTTTGAGGCTATCCTTCCTGAAAACAACAGCCACGATGATGTCAGCATCCAGGGTATAATTCTGGTGGTGACAGAATTTCTCCTACAATTCTGCCTAGGCGGTGACAGTGTCCACTTAAGGTGGAACATATCCAGCTGTGACAATGACTGAACTGAACTCCCAAGGGGAGTAAAAAATGGTCTGCATTTAATTGTCAGGAGCTCCACATTGCTGGTAGGCAGTAGCATGATAAAATGTTTACATTCCTGCTGCCACACCAGTATTTGCCTGACCATGAAACAAATACCTTTACCTTTAAATGGCTTATCAAGCCATACTTTATGGTGTTTTGCATACTGAAATCTTTTTTGCTTGCTGTCTTTACACAGGAAAAGTTTCTTAGTAGCCACACATCCGATGATACAATTTCTTTGAAGAATAGATTTGTAAAGTTGAAGAATGTACTTTGCTGCCAGATGATTCTACCAGATACTGCCTCTTAAGAAAGTAACCTGTAAGTACTACTTATCACAATACAGATGGCTTTGATTACATTTTATGAGACCCATCAGTAATTGTGATTGCCACTGAATACATCATTTTGAATGTTCAACTACATCACTGGTACAACTTGTCTGGCTAATCACTTCCTCAGTAACTGAAATCAGTAGTGCTGCTGGTGGAAATTAACAAATACATTAAATAGTTGTAGTGTTAAGAAGAAGATTATGAACCAAACCTGTTTTGTTGTAGTCATGTCAGAAGATATTAATATGTTCTGGAAACACAAGATATTCTAGAATTTTTTTTTATTGTATTAATGCTTGTTTGTACATAACATTTTAACTAGTAAATAAATTCTGTCATAATAACTAAGTTTATAAACAACTTTCTTGGTTGACTTATGGCTTTTGAATAGTACTATATAATCAAAGATACCATCTTTCAATTGTAAGGTTTTATATATGCGAACATAAAAAAAAAATTGAAAAATGACATTAATTTAGTTTCATGTGGTTTCAACACCACAAAACAAATTTTACTTTATTGTTTATTCAACAAAAAACAAACTGATATGCAAAAAAAAAAAAATCAGGATTGTTCATTACATTCAATTTAATGCAGAATGGTCACAAAAACCTTTAGAAATTGCGTGTTTTGAAAAGTTAAAAACAGACCCTTACCTTAAATTTGAGAACATACAGTATAGGAGCAAATGTTTCTGTATGGACAATCGGTGCATTGTGAGACAGACCAGTGATAATCGTAGGCTCCACATAATTACCAGGACGATCCATCACCTTAAAAAATATAGTAAACACACTATTAAAAAATATGCTGTTGTGAAACTACTAAAATATTAAAATAGAAAATAAACTGAGCATTGCTCATGTTGAAAATATCTATCATTTGCATATATAGGCATGTCATGGGGTACAACAAAGGAAGGCTGCAACACAATTCATAAAAATTGAGTGAGGTGCATTGTTCAACTGTATCATAGTGCAGTCTGAGCCTTGCAATGTGCCATCACATGTTGATTAGTGCTTCTGTTCAAGAGTATAAAAAGAATCTAGCATTGTGTGAGCAATTGTCATCTGTGAGTAAGAAGCATAAATTTGTGTTCTTGCAGGTTCTTTGCCGAGAGCAGAGCATTTGTAAAGGCAAATAACGTTTTTTAAGAGACTGGAATTTGGACCTTGCAATAATCTGCAGAGAAGGATGAGGTGAGGTATTGATTTCTGTGCAAGTCCTGATGGTGAAATGTCACTGACTTCAAAGTTTGATTGACATTTTTGCCAGAGGGTGACTGAACTGGATGGAACACCTGCTGCTTACACTCAGCCCATCGCTCCAGCTGGAGGTCCTAGCAGTAGCACAGCAATTTTATTTGTGCAGTGCATGTTTTTATACAGCAGTGCATGTGTTACCAGAGGACAAGGCTCGTCTGCCGTGTTTCACTGCTTAATGGTGCACCGGCACTCACTGCTTCACGGGAGTCTCCAATCCCCCAAACCCTATGATTGTTGATCGTGTGTCATCTTCTTCTGGTGCTTGATGCTTTGCAAGATACCCCAACCCACAATAATCAGTTGTGCTTCACTAGGGACACTTTTACAAGATTATTGAGATATATAAAGGTAAATTGCTCAATTTATATTTAAATCTGATGCACTTAGTTGTATATTTTTTAATTCAATTAGTTCAGATGCAGTACTGTATGTGATTCAATTTGTGGTTCAAAAATGAGAAATTTGACTTATCTTCAAATATAATGTTACTTTTATAGGGGGTGCAAACATAGTGAACTTAAATCAAACATTTTCTAAAAAAGGATGTGAACCCCTGTTGTAATATATTACAAACATGCCTCCAAACTTTAAAATACACAGAAAAAAGTACTGTGAGTTAAATGCTACCTTCATTAAATGAAAACTAATGAACTAAATAAAATGTATATAGTAGTGAGCTCTTAATTATTATATACTGTATTTCAATTAAATAATTTTCTTTACACCTTAAGTTATAATGAGTAGTATTTGATGCTAGTCTCATTAGTCTAGAAACATGCACGAATAGTACAGCATACTGTACAATGCCACAGCAGATGCTGGTTACAGAAAAGGACAAATGGCAAAACTAAAAAAAAACATTTAAATGAAAACTATACAAATAATAAATGAAAGGTAAAAACATAAAACATGCTTTAGCCAGAATGAAAAACAATTGGACAGTATAACTGAACAGACCTGCCTCTTCCTTCATTCCTTGGTCAAGATTTCTGTCTTTATTTCAAAACCGCAACCCCACGTAAAGGGGCTTCCTGCTTGTAGACTTAACTTTAATTTTCCTTAGTTATTTATTTAACATTATTTTAGCAAAAAATAAATTTGTTTTGCATGCTGTGAGAATGCGAGTAGATGACTTGATATGTGGAATATGCGACATGTTGTTCACCATTGGGTCCCATTCTTTCAGAAACTTTATTGTGCCCTTTATTCATTAAAACATGAGATTAAAAAAAATTCTCAGCCACCTCTTTTTAAAAAAAAAAAAAAAAAAAATATCAGTTTTGTGTAGATGATGTTTAAAATACACCTCTTCTAAAAGATGCTGGCAAAATAATAGGCACAATGATAGAAAAGACCAAAGTGTGAACAGAAAGAATGAATGCTTGGTACTATTTATGGAGTTGAGTAAGTGACTAGGCCATCTCACTAGACAGTCATGATAATGACAGCAGCAGGTTTTTTTATATAATCATTCCTATCTTGAATATATAAAACAATACCATCTATGCACTCATTTGTTTTTGGATCCAGTGTGGAGAGATATTGGGGACACTCACTAATTACAGCATAAAAATAATATAATTTATACTGTACCTGTACAGCTCCTTGAAATGATGATCAAAATAAAATGTGGCTATATAGAAACTATGTACGTTTGGAGTTATTAGCATAATAGTATATTATTAAACAAAGACCTGCCATTCATCTTGGTAATAAAATTTGCTAAACTAAGAAATTAAAGGAGAAATATATAGGAAAATTAAAACAAATTACCATATTTTTCGCTCCATAAGACGCACTCCCCCCACCCCCCCAAAGAAGGGTGGAAATGTCTGTGCGTCTTTTGGCACAAATATTGCATCACAGACCGTGATGTGTATTACCTGACAAAAGTCGACATCCAGGGGTAGAGGGCGACAATCAGCTGTTCATGGCGACAAAACTCACCGCTACATTACAGGCATTCCCTCTCTGCTTAGAGGAATGTTAGACTCATTGACTCGGCATCTAATCCTTGCGTGTGCATGAGTTACAAAATGTAAACAAATGCAAGATGGCATTGACATCTCACGAGGGAGCAAAGCAAGCGCAGAAAACAAAATACTCAGCAGATGATGTTTTGCGCATTATCGCTGAGTCGTACTCTGATTTTTTAGAATCTGATTTTGTTGAGAGTTATCAGGAGATCGAGGATAAGAGCAAGGAACTGGCATCAGCTAATCGGACATCAGCTGATGCCGTCCCAGCTGATCGCATTCGCGCAGCCGATGCACCTACGATAAGGTTTGTATGGGAGGAATACCCAGACATTGATCCGTGGGAGCCAACCTGGCTACACAAGACAGCAAGGCTTACTGTTGGACTCGACAGACTACCAGCTGCTTTACTACTTCAGGCTGTTCTTTGTTAAGGCTGCCTTTCAGCTACTGTCAGACAAGACAAACAGGTATGCAGAGCAATTTTTTGAATCGCAGGCTGCGCTTGCACCGCATTCTCGTTTTTCAAAGTAGATGGAAGGATAAATCACAGTCAAGTAATGAAAAACAACAAATGCATTTCTTGAATAGAATAGTATGTCATAAAAACATAATTTAGGTTACTATAATATGCTCAGTTTTTAAAGAATCCTGTATTCTCTTGTGAGCCTACTTTAAAGTTATATTCTTAAAATCTTAGAAAATCTTAAAATTAACAACAAACAAAAATGTCAAATTGTAAAAAGCAACAATACTGTTAAATCTGACATACCCATTGTCACGCATGCGCGAATAGGAGACCGCGGACGGACCTTAACACGCTTCGGAAGACGTTCGCAGGCAGGGAGTGGCGGGGTACTAACCTTTCTCTCCTTTGCTTTCTTTCAGGAAAAAAGACGCTCCGCCACCATAAGCCTCATTCCCGCAGCACGTTACTTCCGCCCTTCCTCCACCATTTTTCTGACGTCATCAGTCCCATCCTCCCTCACAGTTCCTTCCCAGCATTCCTCCACTTCCGGCTCCTCCTATATAAAATGGCCGCCGACGCCATACTCGGCGTCGCGCATATGAACGTTTTTGTTTATATTTTGACCTTGTTTGTTCTTTGCAATATACGGGGCCGGAAACCCCAAACCTTTTTGCTGTTTCCTCTTGTCTTTTACACCATTTAATACGGAAGTGTTGCAAAAAGAAGAATGTCTTTTCTCAAATAAAACTAAGCAACAACATTCAGAATTCTACTTGTTGCCTTCAGTTCATAGGTTCAAGTTAGCAAGTTCTGCTGCTACTGATTGTCTAAATAAGTTTTACTTTAATAATTACCTAGAAAATCACCCTGTGGTTCCATTGTTTTCATTCTTTATCATCATTGGTTGAATTTTATTATTGCTTAATTTTTATATATTCTAAGTATGGATTACGTTCATCCCTACATTTCATTCATTTGTACAAAGCTTACATTAATGACTGAATTCTTGTCAGTTATTATTTATATTATTGTCCTGGTCTCTCTGTTAAAAAGCAGGATTTTTAACAGAGAGACCAGGACAATAATATGACGTTTTTTTTTCTCCTGGGAGCATTTGTATTAAAATGAACTGAAATACATACTTTTCCTCCACAAACAACTGTGCCACCTTGTTGTTTAGCTTGGTCAACTGCAGCCTTGTACATCTCTACTGCCTGCTTGGTGTGAAGGGGACCATATAATGTGTTGGCTGTAAACACAAAGAAAAACAGTTTATAGTATTTTCAAATTGTACAGTTAATTTTTAACACAAGTGAGATCTGTATACTATACATGTTACGCTTGATATAAAAATGTGACTCTTGCAGATATGTGACAGAAAACAACAAAGCTTTTTTTATTTTTTATTAAATTCTTGGTATCTTGATGTTAAATTAAAACCTCATAATTTGATTACAGTGTGGCTTTCAGCCACATCTTTTTCTGCTGCAAACATAAATCTATAAAGGCAGAGGAAACATTATAATCAATATTTTAAGAAACTCATATGTAATTTGTCTAGATTATTTTCTCAGTTCCAGTCACAACAATGCTATGTTTATTAAAAACACATGTAAAAAACATGGTATTTTCAGAATTTGGATACAAACATTTGTAGAAGTGAATTAGTTGAGTTAGCTACCTAACTAGGTTAGTCATCAAAGAAGCACAGACAAAAAAAACACCTGTATAGCTAAGGAGATACCCACAACTTCACTGGGTCTCCAGACTTAAGAAAGGTTAACAAAAACACGCAAAAACATGCAATACATTCTTGATTTCAAATCAAGTTTATTATGATTAATACTAGGGGGCTTCAATGCCTGTTCGCTTCGCTCGCTAACTAACGCCTCTTAATTGGGAAGAAACACTACTTTTTTTTCCCTGATGGCAACACGAATTATACGATATACAAGTCTCCAACTTAAAGTTCAAATCTGAACAATATATTCGATCTTTTGCTGTTCCGTTATTTTGCAGAGTAATAATTTTTGTTTGTTTGTGCTAATGCGATCTTTACTATCTTTCATTATCTCTAACCTGCTCTGCATGTGTACCACGCCAACGTTTTTGAATTATTTACGGTGTTCTACTTTGTCATCTACTCTTTGTTTTATTTCTGGCCCTGGGCATGGTTAAATCTGTTGGCACAAAGACCCGTCTCACAAGATGTGAATGTGTCTGAGAAAATCATGTATTGTCTCCTTCTAACCTTCCAAGATTCCAAAAAAGAAGGAATAAGGTATGGAAATCTTACAATTTTTTTTTTTGAGTGTTAGGTAAAGTGAATGTATATTTTATCAATTTAAATGTACTGTTCCATTTAATAATGCTGGCGTTTTAATACTTTAAGGAACATATATTTAATTAAAACCATTAAATCATTAGAAACCAATACGTACAGCAAATTACAAATTCAATTGGGTCAGATGTTCAAACAAAAAAATGTAGCTGGGCCAGACATTTTCAGCAGCCAGTAAGCAGCAGATAATGATAAGTTTTAAACTGACACAAATTAATGTACTGAAAAACAAGTAATATTTATTCATCGTTTCCCTTTTAAATTTGGTCACATCTGACACAGGCACATCAAAAAGCACATAAAAAACAATAAAAAAAGCAATAATCAGAATCTGAGATAGTAACAATACTTTTTTTCCACTTTTGAAATAAAAAAATGAATATTTTGGTCATATTTGACCTAAGTACACATCAAAGCTCACAAAAACAAAATAGCGTACAGTATTAGAAATAATATTCGTTTCCTATGGTGCCCTCATACGTGTCAAGTAAAAACAAAAAAAAAATAATAATTTTGAACAAATTATTAATCTCTTCTCTAAATGAATGACTATGTTTCACGGGGAGATCACCCCTGACAGAAACAAATATCAAGGGACAAATACAAACAAAAATGAGGGGTGTGTGGACGCAATTCTCTGTGTGATGTGTCTCTTAACATTAAGAAAGAAAAAAAATGAGCCAGCGATTTAGATATTTGGAAGGTCCGCTACTGAACTGGTGCATTCAGTAAGTACAGATCATCTAACAATGATTTCTGGTATTCCTTATTGTCAGTGTTTCATTTAAGAGAAATCCAGATCAGGAAGGGTAGGGAAAACCGGAGCTGCACGGTTGTTTCTGAATGCCGAATACAGATACATCCGTTCAGAAATATATTTTGGTTGAGAGACAATGCATACGCTTGGATATATAGGTCGGTTCAGATGTATACATCGGTGTGAATAGAACGGTTGGGTCTTATGGGCAGGAACAGCATCTCTGCTCCACTTTATCATTGCTTTAATATTGTCATGTTAAACATGAGTTGGGGACCTGTGAAAGTGTCTTAAATGAAGAAAAGAAAAAAAAAAAAAAAAACTCTTTGGAATCGAGGACCCCCAAACAAAACGGCTTGTGAAACAAAACATGCCTGAATAAGAACTGGACTGCAAGAGGGAAATAATTATCTCATTGAACGAATTAATACAGAACAGGTCTCCGCACTACTGAAATAAGAGTCAGGGAGAAAAATAAAAATAATCCGTTTGAAAGGATTAATAATTCATTCTAACAGATTTTTTTTTCCTTGACATTTATGGGGCTCCATAATTTCCCTTTTGAAATAAAATTAACATTTTGCCCACAAACGACTCAGGCACATCTCAAAGAGCATAAAATCAAAAACAGTGCACGGTATTAGTAACATCATCATTTGCTTCCCTTTTGAAATAAAATAAATATTTTGGTCATGTAATAATACAAATGTTTTGTATTTATATAGTGCTTTCTCAGTACTTAAAGCACTTCTCACACAGGGAGGACCCAGCACTTGAACTCATGATCTGCTTACTGCAAGGCAGCAGCACTACGATTGAGCCTCTGCCTATATATTGCCCAGATGCATCATAAGTGCAATTAACAGAATAAAAAACAACTATCAATGTGATTAAAGCTATCAGTGCACAAACCCACAACAAGTGCTAACAGTAACTAACACACATGAATACAATGAATACTGCACACTGAGGGAACATAGGTTAGTTTTAAATCACCACATGCCCATTTAGGCATGGCTTTGCTATACATCCCACATTATGTTGATATTGTGACATGTCTCGCTACTGCATGGACTGTGGGGGGTGGAGTCTGTTGGGAAAGCACTTTGTGGGGCCTCAGGGCACCTCCCCAGAGACAGCTGAGTAACAGGATCAGGGTGAGAGGGGAGCAGCCCCAGAGAAGTGGCTCCTGTGTGTCTTATTCAACAGGTTGTCACAGTATCATAGACTACTACAACCACTTCAAGATGCATAACAGCACTCTGCATTGTGGGTTGAATGTTGCTAGGCTACGCATTGCATTCATGGTCTGTACATCTATAGCAATACATGTAGAAATTTCTAAAGGATTGCAAAATGTGTTTTTCTCATTTTTTCTCTGTATCTGTGGCGGGAACATGGTCTGGGCCACTCTGAGGTTGCTTCAGGGCCGCATGTGGCCCTCGGGCTGCCATTTGAATAGGCCGGACATACTGTGTTGTGGATATTAAAATTATTATTTCAACTCAATAAAAAACATTACTGTACATAACTTCATACACTCTAGTCTTTGATAGTTGAAAAGTCTTACTTCAGCTGACTTGAGTTGCATATCTCAATTCTATTTCTAAAAGTTAAAATAAAGTTCAGACATCTACTATGGTAAATAATTGCCAAAAATGTACTTGTTAGAACAACATGACAAGCAAGAGATAAAATGCATTGATCAATCAGGAATGAATCTCTTTAAGGGCGTAGAGACTTTAGAGACACTTTGGAGCAAAAGAAGGATTATGTCCTTGAAGTTCACTGCTCCTCAAGCGCCTCAACAATGTATAGTTAGGACCTGAATAGCGATGGATAGGCCAAAAGGCATTTGGCTTGTCACACATCAATCTAAGATCCTTCTCTAGACACAGGATACAGGCTCTCGTAAATGTGCCAATCGTTTGGTTACACACAGAAATAACAGCAACGTTTATTGTTGTTATCACAATAAACACTTTTTCACAGAAATTATTTATTGATTTTTTCAAGTGTACCATTATCTGTTGAAGATAGGTATGCTAAATATGCTTAATCTCAGTTACAAAATATCATCAATGTCCTTCTTGTTTCTATGTACAGTGACAACATATGACTTTATATAAAACGATCAATTTCTGATTATGGGAAACAGGTTGTGACACTCACTCTGCAGAGGAACTTCCACCTTACTTACAGCTAGCTGTCTCTCCTACTCTGAATCTCTATCTGTATACTCTTTTTAATTATGTGCACTTATGTATACGCCTAAACATTTTCTTAAACTTTTCTACTAAATTAATTTAATTGGCAATGGTTAATTTCTTTTGATTTTGAAAGAGAAGAATGTGCATTTTCCATAAGGCATACTAGAAGGTCTGGGTCAAAGTGATGTATCCATGTTTTCAACATGAAACATAGATGCCTTCCTTAAATTTCTCTCAGTCTGAATTGATTAGCTTAACAGTCTCTTCTTGGGAATACTGGATTCATTGATGTTTTATTTAAGGAGCCTACTATGCGAACAAGCACAGATTTTATTCATGTTTAACGGTTTATGATGTACAGATTATAGTAATTAGTTACTATACAGTCTGCTATCTCATGTACCATAACCATTCTTGATTAGGATTCACTCCATGGTGGTAGTATTGTCTTTTGTTAAAAGCTGAAATGAAATTGGGTCCTTAACACTAGAATTACCGAAGCCTACGAAAAAACTCAATCCTGTCCCACCTTAAATTCCTTCGCACCTTTCCATCAGCATCTTTCGTTTTGTAAATGTGTCAATCAGCACAAGCAGCAAGTAGCCTGCTGTCCCATCCCCCACCTTGACGGAGCTCAACTCTTCCAGCTCCTTATCTGCGTGTGACGTTTCTGGAGTTGTATAGGGTAAATAATACAGTACAGTATATCGTTATTTCTAATACATGCATTTCATGTGTGTTCCGTGTCTACAAATATCTGGGTAAGTGTAGGATGAAGGGAAATGTGAGGTAAGAAATGCTGAACATATACCTAAAGCAGAAACTTTTTCCATATTATACTAATAATGACGTGACGTGTATAATATGTGAAGACTTTAGTCCAAATATCAAATAAACATGTGCAATTTTATTCAAGAATATAACCAAAGAAAAAAAATTATTCGATTTACATGTTGCGGTCAATGAGTTGAACACCCAAGCTCAAATGTAAATTGACAGGAAGTTGATATGTGTTCTTAAATGGCGCTAACTTTTACAACTAGCCTAACTTTAAACCGGGTGATACAGACTCAAATTAAATGTATGTTTTTATTATATTATAATAATAATAGCAGCAGCTTAATATTTGGAGCGCCAAAACTCAAACCCGGTACCTTTGGGTTATAAGGCAGAAGTTCTTACCTCTGCGTCATTCAAGAACATGTATCAACTTCCTGTACATACACATACACACACACACACACACACACACACACACACACACAAATTGATATAACCAAATCAAACAGACTTTTGTTGGCTATGTCATTACTCTGCTACATATTCTATGAATACAAGTTTGGGTTGTGAATCTTGCTAGTTTCTATCAAGGAGTTTGATTTTAAAAATAGAAACTAAGTATTTGTATGATTACTTTCACATTGCAGAGACAGAAAAAATGCTAAAAGGTTCCATTTATTCTTTGAAAGTATATAATTCAGAACTGTATGCTCAATTAATGTAGAATATTTTAACAGATTTTAAGATTCTGTGATTTGAAGATTAAAAGAGAAAAGCATAATTAATAAACATAAAAGTACCATTGTGACACTGTTGACATATGTATTTCTTTTTTGTTTTTCATTGTACATCATGATGTGTACTGTGATTCTATTTACTGGTATTTTTTCAAACCACAGAGCCCCCAGTTAAAATAGCATTCAGTTTTGTTAGTTCAATTGATTTCTACCTTGTTTAATGAGCTTCTCCTGATTGTCTGAAAATACCATTCTTTTATTCTATTAGTATTAGTTTTCTCCTTTTTATTACAAAATGCCATTAAACATTGAATTACTTTTATTATTGTATCATATTATTGTGTCACTTTATTAACATTTTATTATTTTATTACTACTGTACTAAAAATATCATTTTCAGGCTTTTGTTAATAGACAAATTAAATTTAAATTTTTAGAATATGAATCTTTCAAATATTTATTATCACAAAATAAACACTATACGATGCCAAAGTTTAAAACATATGCTCTGTAAAAAACACAAATCAATACTTACGGTCCCAGGGATCACCAATTCTCACTTGCTTATAGGCCTTTGCTAACTTTTCTACCACCTCATCATGAATGCTTTCATGAAGAATCTTGAAAAAACATGAGTAAACATTAATTATAGACTGTTTAGGTTCAACAGAAGAGATAAAAGTAATTTTTTAGGATATCATTTGAAGTGCAGTACTTTTAAAACACTGTGTATCATCTGTTGCTATTGTGGTCAGTAATTATTTTTCTCCTATTTTGAAAAAAAAAAAAAAAAGTTTTGTTCAACTGTGCTTATAATGATTAGCATTTTACATGTCACACTTTCACTCTGCTTATACAAAACATGTTTTTCACTCTTAGTACTCGAATCAAATGAATTAGTCAGTACAGGGAGACAAAAAGGCATATTATATTTTGTCATAAGTAACATAACATAACATTCTAGTATGAAACTATAATACATCTTGCTTTGTAGATATCTGATACAGAAGTCATGCAATTCTAAAGCTACTACTAAAGTTAGAACACCAAAAACTAACAATTGTTTGGAATAAACAAAGAGATAATTACTGTAAAAATCAAAATATTGCCCATATCATAATACAAGAAAGGCTGCAGAGATGTGTTTCAAAATGGAGTGGGAACCTTCTATTTTTCAATTTCTACCACCAAAGTACAATTTATACTTTGTAATTACACTATCCTAATAGGAAAAAATTAATTGATTTCATAATATTGTAAACCCTCCAAGGACTGATGGAATTAGGATTTGCAATATATTCTTGACACCTCTGGGGACTCCAGGTTAACTAAAATATTACAATGTAAGCAAAAGTAACCATTTTCATGAATATACCTTGCACCCTGTAAAATTCACACATTTTTTTTTTTTTTTTTAACTGAAAGAGACGAAAAGGTAGAAAAAAAACAAAAAACTGTACAACCCACACATTTTGGGTCTTTCATTGAAAAGAATAAACATTACCAGAACACCTGAACAAGTTAACCTGAAATGATAGTCTGCATATACAAATTACTGCATCTTTTGCAACTGTTAATTTCTTACAGTAAAAGTTAATCATTTACCTGAGTACCAGCATTGCCTCAGATAAATTACATTTTGTAATAACAATAAAATAAACAATGTTCTGTCTTTCGAATTCATATTTTGCTGCTGTTGAGGAATTTTGTTCTGTCATGTTTAAAGCTCAGTGATACCTGCCACAAGCCAACTGCAAAACAGCAAACTTCACGTTACTAACCTGCCGCCTTAGCCACAAGATGAAATGGCTCCTAACTTGTGGGTGCTGCACTTCTCATTCAAATGCTAATACTGATAACACAATATAAGCATGTGCTGTGCTTTTCTTTAAGTATACAAACATGGTCTTGTTTTCCCCCATTGAGCCCAATAGAAAATAACTGATATTTTTCTGACTTCCATTTTGTTACTACAACATCAGCTTTTTAAAAGAGTATTTTCATCAGTACACATTTTATTTGCCAACAAGTAATTTTACACACAATCTGCGCCATAGCTGACTGCTCACTTAACATGCAATATTTTTATTTTGATTCAGCTTTAAAGGAGAACAATTCATGTTAGTTTCATAAGTCAGTCCTTGAATACCTGCTCCCATCCAAAGCACCACCAAGTATTCAAATGGCTTATTTTGTTTAAGATGAGGTTAGTATGCTCTGTTGGCTACCATCTTTTTTTTTTTTTTTTTAATATCTTTCCAATTAGCCCAGAACTAATTACAGTCTATGCTTTGTCTACTTTACTTTAAACTTTTTGTTAGGTATTATTAAGTTAATCATTCCCTGATAAACACTCCCATTCTTTTGACAGACCATTTGTAAATAGCTCTAAATAAAAGTACTGCGAGTAAATATTGCTAATGTAGCGCTGTCGAGATAGGGCTTGCCTGGAATATACAAAAATTATAACATATATGCATAACAGGTTACAAACAAGGGTCAATGTTTATTGAACATGGTGAAACAGACACTTAAGAGTATGTCCCCCATTTAGACTGAAACAATCAATTAACAATTGTTCATATTTAACATTAAAAGTTTGTCTTCAAAATACCACAGACAGTTAGTTACAAAGGCTGTTCAACTCATTCACTTGTGAGATACTTTTAGTAAAGAGTCATGGTGCCTTAATACTGTATATAAAAGTAAGATGGATACAAAACAGGATGATTTTCTGTGGAGGGATATTTTGGACAAAAATTTATATGCCTTTCTTATGTTGAAGAATGGATTACATCATTTTGCACTTGCAGTAAACCCCTTTTGAGATGTCCTGCATTTTCAGGGTTGCATTAGACCATGTTCCCCCCAAAATGCTTATCTTTTAAAGAACACTGCACAAGTCATAAACACTTCATGCTTTATGGACCCACTGTGAACAAAATAAAAAAATATACTGATCAGGAAACTATTAAAAAAAATCATGATGCAAATGTAAAATATATGCGTGTCTAGAACATTTTTACTATATCATGACATTTTAAAGTAACCTGTGGAATGACAGACTGCATTCCATTTCATTTTTGTTCAAAAGTTTTGTTGCAATAAGATTTTGTAAATGCAGTTTTGCAGATGTATACTTCCATTCGTAAGTTTTAGGAGAACTCAGTTTTTTCAGTTTTTCTTCAAATTTAAATCAGATGAAATGCAATGAATTGCTTAAAATGGCAAAAAGGTAAACTGCCAGAGGTTTAATTTTATATTTTAGGTTAGCAAAAACTGAAAAAAAGGAAATTTCAGAACATTGCAAATGGGCCTTCTTCATGGAACAACTAATAGGCTACAACCTACAGCTATTCTGTAAAGTATTATTATATAAAGTAAATTAAGCCTTGCAGGTTGAAGGAAACGATTTGTACAAGTGTCCCAACTTCTGATGGTTACTTAAAAACCCTCTGTCTGTCTTAAAGCAGAGCTGGAACATACTCATTAAATTTGAAGAAAAACTGGAAAAATTGAGGTGTTCTAAAACTTTTGACCTGTGGTGTACAGTATATGGGGAAAAATATTATAAAATGTTTTCATATTAGTCTGTCCATGTCATGTCCGAATGAAAAAGCTTGGCTGCCTCTGCATCATGTTTATGAGTTAAGAGTTGTACTTGTACTTTGCTGTTTAACTGTCAAAGAGTTGTACTAGTTGTGGAACACCATAGGACAGACACACATATTTCACTCAATACCATGATGGTGTTTAATAGATTAACACTAGAATTACCAGAGCCAACGAAAAAAACTCGTAAATCCAGCCCACCTTAAATCCCTTCGCACCACTCCATCAGCCTCTTTTGTCTTGTAAATGTGTCGATAAGCTCAAGCAGTCTGCTATACCATCTCTCCACCGCATCAGAACGCGCAAAAAGTTCTCCCAGTTCCTGCCTTGATTGATTATCTGGGAGTGAGCTACCCAGAATTGTAAGGGAAAATTATTTGATGTGTGTTTTGTGTCTACAACAATCTATGTAAACACATTGTTAAAGCAGAAACGTTTTTCATGTTTTAGTAATAAATGACAAAATGTAGACATGAACTGTATAATGTGTGAAAGCTGATGGCCAAATATCAAATAAACGCTTTCACGAAAGGTGCAGGTACAATATGACAGCTTCCGTGGTGCAGCAGATAGATCTGCCGACTTATAATTCAGAGGTTGTAAGTTCGAAACCATCTCCCCTGCAAATTTACCGTTTTGAGTAGTGAGCTGCTCTTATTGTTCATACAGTGGAACCTCGAGTCTCGAATGTCTTGGAACACGTACAAATCAGGTTACGATCAAAAAGTTTGAAAACGTTTGCATCTGTTCACGACCACACACTTGGGTGATGAACAAGCCAGTTTCCCTTCCACTTTGTACGCGCCAGTGATTTGCGCACGTGTTGAGTCTATCCCTGTACAGTACATTGTTCTCGGTCAGACATGCATCGCGCAGAGGGACTTTACCTCAAAACTGTAATCTCCTCTCCACCCAGCTTCCTCCTCACTTCCTTCATGCCACAACTCGACACATGCAAGGTTAGTTTTCTTGGTTGTTTATGGTTAGTTTTTGTATAAGTTAAGGATTTTTCAAATGCTCATTTTTTTCCCTGTGCTTAAAACTCATTGAAAAAAAGTTTAATTTTGGTGCACAGTACTGTTAACATTTGAATCTTCTGATTGGATATAACGCGGAACTGACCTCTCTGTACTATTCTTTCCTCTGCATGTCCTGGAGTACAAAAGAAACAGTACCATGCACCAAAATGTGGAGACTGCATGGGCATGATCAAAAAAAACAACAAAAAAAAAAAAAAAACACGCTCACTGATTACAAGCTCAAGAAATCATGCGAATGAATAGGAATAATATGAATAATTAGGGGACTGGCAAGATCGGAAAAAAAAAAAAAAAAAAACACGCAAAACACACAGTTGGTAATTACAAGCGCAAGATGTTATGTGAATGAATATGAATAATGTTGCATCCATGCCACAATGTTTTCCGAAATGTACTATACAGGTCATAAAATGAGTTATTCCAAATATCACATATACCTATGTCTCTGTTTTTTTATCACTGCGGCTTTGACATCATGGACCATAAGGTCCATACTAATTCAGCATAAGCAGGAACACTCAATAAAATTGGATAAAAAAAATCAAGTGACAGTGAGATATGAAGAAGGCATATTCACCAGCGTTTGTGTGTCAGCTTTTATCCCTCCAGATCAGAGAATTTCCAGTTCTATTGTCATTAAAACACCACTCACATCTACAGTTATTCACAGTGTCAGATAAAAAGTAACCGCGTCAGAACCAGGGTTTTTTTTTGGGGGGGTTGGGTCTTGAGATATGTTGTATCGTGATCGCAACTGAAACACTAACTTTTACAAGTGCTAGAAATTTACACCAGCTGTTACAGACACAAATCCAATGTATGTTTTTATTGTATAATATTAACAATAAGAGCAGCTCACTACTCAAAACGGTAAATTTGCGGGGGAGATGGTTTCGAACTCACGACCTCTGAATTATAAGTCAGCAGATCTAACCGATGCACCACGGAAGCTGTCATATTGTACCTGCACCTTTCGTGAAAGTGTTTATTTGATATTTGGCCATCAGCTTTCACACATTATACAGTTAATTTGTACATTTTGTCATTTATTACTAAAACATGAAAAACATTTCTGTCTCAACGAAACAAAACACACATCAAATTATTTTCCCTTACAATTCTGGGTAGCTCAGTCCCAGATAATCAATCAAGGCAGAAACTGAGAGAACATCTTGCCCATTCAGAGGCAGTGGGGGATTATATAGCAGGCTGCTTGGGCTTATCGACACATTTTCAAGAAAAAAGAGGCTGGCGGAGAGGTGCGGAGGGATTTAAGGTGGGCTGGATTTACGAGTTTTTTCATTGGCTCTGGTAATTCTAGTGTTAAAAAATGTTTTTGCAACAGAAAGACACTCTAATCCACAAAAGTGAACAAGATGCACAATGACATTAAACAAAAGTGAAAAGTAAATTGCTTTCATTATTTAGTTACATAAATCACCAGAGTTAAAAAAACTCTTATAGTGTTGAATTAAGAAGTAGATTGCATAAGGGGCTGTTTTCATATCTACACTTTGACTGTTTGCTAAACACAAAAAACAAAGCACTCTTTAACCTATCTGATTTACACACAACAGTTCATATTCATACGCATGAATCCACTTCACAGTGATTGTCTAGTGAGTTTAGGATGGAGAAAGCATAGCCTTAGGAAAAAAGTCACTGTGATATGTTTACACACACTTTTTCATTTCTGTAATATATTTATTGATTATCAACACAAATTGCAAGCAGCAAATATTCCAATTAATATTTTGATGAATATTCTGTTTTATACAAGAAGGCACTTGATTTTCAGTCAATTACAAGAAGTGTCAGGACTACCAGTATTAGGACTTTGATTGCAATTATTTTTCAGCTCATTGTAAGACTGCACACAGTCTATTGATAGTGTATAACCCAAGGGTTAAAATTCTGCAAAAAACCCAAGCATAAACAAACAAAAATACAGTTTATGAATTTGTTTTGGTGGAAATAATAGCTTATCCTACTACGATTTATGATGGACAATAAGAATGCATACAAGTTTTGTCAAAAAAATGTTTTATAATGTTTCCGCAATTTAAAATAATAGTAAGAGTGTGACATTCAATCAGTACAAAGGAATTCAAAAGTTAAGTGGCAGATTTTTATAAATGCCAATTAAAATATGTTTCTGAATAAATGCATGCTAAGTTTTGCACAACTACTTTGTGTCTTATCTATGAACTGGGCGAACACCTGGAAAAGCGCAAAGTCCTGCAAGTAGGCAAAAGAAATATCAATTATAAATACAAGATTGGCGACACTGTCATATATGTTGACGCCAGATTTTCATCAACTAAGCAATACACAGAAGCAATTAAAAAGGCAACTAAAATATTAGGCTATATCATAAAAACTGTTAAATTTAAGTCAAGGGACATTATGCTCAAACTATATAATGCACTTGTAAGACTGCATCTGGAGTAGTGTGTGTAGTTCTGGCCATCACAGTACAAAAAAGACAGCAGCACTTGAAGCTGTGAAGAGGAAAGTAAGGACTTAAGGACAAACCTTTTTAGTCTCGAGCAGTGGAGACTGCATGGGGACCAAATCTAGGTGTTTAAAATTCTCAAAAGGCATTGATAGAGTATATCCAGCAATAATCTTTCAGCTTAAGGGTGAATCACGTACTCGAGGACATCAGTGGAAATTAAGAAGTGCTTTTAAAAATGAAGCCAAGAAGCACTTCTTTACGCAAAGAGTTGTGAGACTCTGGAACAAACTACAGAGACATGTAGTTGAGGCAGAAACACTGACAGCCTTAAAAAAAAAAAAATCAGGATGAGATACTGGGAGAGGCTTGATGGACTGAATGGTCTCCACTTGTTTGTCAAACTTCTTATGTACACCATGTAAGCCGCTATTGGAGGTTTTGCATCATATAGGAATGAATCTACAGGGTGGGCCATTTATATGGATACACCTTAATAAAATGGGAATGGTTGGTGATATTAACTTCCTGTTTGTGGCACATTACTATATGTGAGGGGGAAAACTTTTCAAGATGGGTGGTGACTATGGTGGCCATTTTGAAGTCGGCCATTTTGGATCCAACTTTTGTTTTTTCAATAGGAAGAGGGTCATGTGACATATCAAACTTATTGGGAATTTGTATACTAATAAAAGGCAAAGCCCTCACTGACTGACTGACTCACTCACTGACTCATCACTAATTCTCCAAGTTCCCGTGTAGGTAGAAGGCTGAAATTTGGCAGGCTCAATCCTTACAGCTTCCTTACAAAAGTTGGGCAGGTTTCATTTCGAAATTCTATGCGTAATGGTCATAACTGGAAGCTACTTTTCTCTATTTATGTAATGGAGTTGAGTTAGAAAGCCGTGGGGGGTGGAGTTTCGTGTGACATCATCACGCCTCTCACATAATCATGTGAACTGACTGTCAACGCAGTACGTAGAAAACCAGGAAGAGCTCCAAAAAGCGCTGAAGAAAACATGCATTATATAATTGAGAAGGCAGCGAAACAATAAGAAGCGAGCGAGTGACATATACAACCATATTCATGATTGCTGCTACTTCGGAAACAAAGCACGGTGTAAACCTAAACTTTAAATTAAGTTCATAGACAGTCTGCCGCTGGCGTTTGTCATGCCCACGGGTAATGCGGGATACAAGTTTAATGAGAGGACACAGGATATAAACGAGAGTTTTGATCACTTTGTAACTAAGTTAAAATTGCAGGTGAAGGGCTGTGCTTATGCAAATTCCGAGAGACTGTGTTTGTGGGGGATTAACAGTTAAGTCGGGTGGGGGAGTCACGTCATCATCCCCCCTCCCATTCACCTCATTTCGCTCTGAGCTGAGCTCCGCAGCTAACGCAGTGTTACGGAAGCGAGTTTGTGACGCTGCCACCAAATACTCACAGAAAAATCCACAAGTTAATACACACGCTGTCTCTATAGTTTCTCCACACTGAATCCACCAGGCACTACTTACAAAAGGTCACATTGACAATCGTGTTACGTTATTTTTAAAATGTTTCCTTTTCTTAGCACAAGCACAGCTGAGAAGCTTCGATGCATGTGCTCCATAACGCGTTAAAAAATCACGCATTTAATCACACTTTGCATTACAAACAAAGGGGAACTTCTGTCAATGCATGATTTCCTGGTACAAAGATTACATTGATCAGCGCTTCCCAATTCATTTTATCCTCGCACACCCTTGGTTTGAGAAGAAGTATGAAAAAATATGAGGTTAACACAGAAAAACAGATCACCAATTCAAGCTTTATGAATAATCGATTCACCATCAATAATTGTTTTGGTAAAGCCATACTCAGTGTAATCCTCCTTCCATTTTATAATTTTTCCGCCACTGGCCATGATTAAATGAACGGTAAAAAAGTAAGAGCGAAGCGAGGGTGACTTATTCAGGCAGGCAGGCGACAGCTCAATAGCTCGAATTTGGATATAAGTAGGTTTTATTTAGTCGCCAGAAATATCTTTGTTAGGAATGGAAGTTGAATTTAGTCTTTAAATTTCTATGGTAAAGAAAAAGTTATGCAATGAAGACTAAATTTAACTATATAAAGTCAAAACTTGTATATATAAAGTCATTCCCGAATATATAATGTCAAAACTTGATTATATAAAGTCACTGTCGGAATAAATAAAGTCAAAACTTGAATATATAAAGTCAGTGTTGGTATATATAAAGTCAAAACTTGTTTCTGAATATATAAAGTCAGCGCTGGAATATATAAAGTCATTCCCAAATATATAAAGTCAAAACCGGAGTATATAAAGACGGCGTTGGAATATTTCGGAATATATAAAGTAAGCGCTGGAATATATAAAGTCAAAACTTAAATATATAAAGTCAGCGTCGGAATATACAAAGTCAGCGCTGGAATATATAAAGTCAAATTTTGAATATATAAAGTCAGCGTCGGAATATATAAAGTAAGCGCTGCAATATATAAAGTCAAATCTTCACTATATAAAGTCAGCGCTGGAATATCCATCCATTTCCCAACCCGTTGAATCCGACCACAGGGTCACGGGGGTCTGCTGGAGCCAATCCCAGCCAACACTGGGCGCAAAGCAGGAACCAATCCTAGGCAGGGCACATGAATCATTTTCAAAACATTAACTGAACAGTGTTTTTTTAATTTATTTTTCTGAATACGTTTTTGTTAACTTAGTTCAGTTCAGAGTCGTTTCATAAATAGATTTTGACTTTCACTTTATTTATTCAGGAGTGAGTTTATATACTCCGATGTTGACTTTATATAATCAGGAATGACTTTATAAATTCCGACGCTGACTTTATATATTCAGGTTTTGACTTTATATATTCCAGCGCCGACTTTATATATTCCGACGCTGACTTTATATATTCAGGTTTTGACTTTATATATTCCAGCGATGACTTTATATATTCAACTTCTGACTTTATATATTCAGAAACAAGTTTGACTTTATATATACCGACGCTGACTTTATATATTCAAGTTTTGACTTTATATATTCAAGTTTTGACTTTATATATTCCAGCGCTGACTTTATATATTCTGACGCTGACTTTATATATTTATGTTTTCACTTTATATATTCCAGCGATGACTTTATACATTCAAGTTTTGACTTTATGTATTCAGAAAAAAGTTTTGACTTTATGTATACCGACGCTGACTTTATATATTCAAGTTTTGACTTTATATATTCGGGAATGACTTTATATATTCAAGTTTTGACTTTATATATTCTGATGCAGACTTTATATATTCACAAAATCAATGTATTTGCCTGTTTGGCACCCCATAGTATATATGTGTGTGTGTGTGTATGTATATATATGTATATATATATATATATATATTATATATATATTATATATATACACATATATATACACGAGGTGTGGCAGAAAAGTAATGAGACTGATTTTTTATTTACCAAAGTTTTTATTTTTTTCAAACATCAATTTTATCCCCTACAAAGTAGTTCCCTTGGGCAGCTACACACCGATGGAGACGTTGTTCCCACTGTTGGTAGCAGTGCTGGAAGTCTTCAACCGGTATGGTCTTCAGCATGTCCGTTACACTCTTTTGGATGTTTTCTAAAGTCCCGAAATGACGTCCTTTGAGGACATTTTTCAGTTTAGGAAAAAGGAAAAAGTCACACGGACTGAGGTCAGGTGAATAAGCGGGCTGGGGAACCACAGGAATGCGTTTTTTCGATTGTCCTTCTGCTCAATTGTGAGGTTTTTCGGCACCATTTTGGCACAGACCTTTCGCATGTGCAAATGTTCAGTCAAAATTTGATGAACGGTAAATCTGTTCAAATTTAATTGTTCACTCAACATTCTTAATGTTAAACGACGGTCTGATCTCACAAGAGTGTTCACACGTTCGATGTTTTCATTGGTTTTCGAAGTTGAAGGCCTCCCTGAA
>JANRMT010062837.1:2946205-2985454 GCA_026402145.1 Polypterus bichir lapradei
GTGTTTGATGATCAGAAACATTTTGTGTGACAAACATGCAAAAGAATAAGAAATCAGGAAGGGGGCAAATAGTTTTTCACACCACTGTATGTTTTCATAAAGGTGGATTGTAACATTCTATTTTGGGGGAAGTATATACAGAACATGGTAAGAATTGATCAGAGACATAACAGAAGCCTTGAAAACAGTTGGTCTAACCGGTAATGATGACTGGCATTGAAAAGTTTAAGGATGGGAATATGGAATATAACAAAGTGAACTGTTAGAAAAAGATAGTAAAAGAAATGGAAAAGCGCAAGTTCCACATGCTAGGAATATCTTGAAATAAAAAAAGAAGGGGAATGATATGATAACTCTAGATAAAAAGGATGTTCCCTTAGATTATTGCAGATAAGGATTCATTTTATTAGCAAAGAGATTCCATCTGTTCGGGACATATTCCATCATTTCAATTGTACTAATTATGAAGAATGTCACTTTAATTGCTCAGTTTTTTCACTTGCTCTATATTTGAAAAGAACTATCAAGAAATTATGCTGGGGAAATGAGAAGGGCAAGCATTTTAAAAACCCTTATGTCACATGAAATTTTAACTAAACATATTTATAGCATCCATTCATTCCTTCACCTCTTAATGAAAGACATTACAGACTTAGGAAAGGTGCTATATAAATTAATTAGTGAACAAAAACCTATGTTTACAATTCTAGACTGAACTATCCTAGAACAGGAGGCCCTCATAATCTCCTACCGCACACATAACAAAGTGTGCACATGATCAAACATCTAGTGTTTAAGGATATTTAAGTTAGTCATTTGCCCAATGTAGTACAGTAGACAAAAATTATTACTGTATTCAAAAAGCTGAAAATTGTCCACTTTAATATATTTTAGGGGAAGTACTCTCAAATGCTATGAAAAATTATTATCTAGATATTATCTATAGCTAGTATCTCAAAGATTTTGTTTAATTAAGCCATATACTGTATTTAATGAAGATACCTCTTGAAAAATCAACTACAACATAAAGTAGAATTACATGAGACTAAGGTACATAAATAAACACTACTACACGCACTAATGCCATTTAAGAGAATGATAGAATTTTATTTACATTTATTGCTGTCAAAGTACTTAAAATATCAATTGGACAAATAAATGAAATTAACTGCTTTTGCCAAATGTATGCAATTTTGTCTGTGTCTTAAAGACACAGAACATTTTACAATGGAACAAAAAGATAAAAATCACCACATTTTTCAGGAACATTCCCTGAAATTAAGCAATGTAGGAAAAATAATAGGCACCACTACTATTTATTTTTAAAATGAAATAAATTAAAAGAAAAATACACTTCACTGTTAACAATACCTGGACTCACCCAATGTCAGCGCCTCCACAAGTCATCGAACAAATAGCACCTGGAAGTTTGTTTTCTTCCAAAACATCTGCAACTATTCTGAACAGAAAACATTTAAGATAAATCTTTGTTTAATGAAAAGAAAGAAAATGATTTCGACAACATAAAAAGCAGCCCCATATACAAAAAATAAATAAAATAAACACATTAAGCCTCATCTTTAAGAAATGTCAAACCACTTCTTAAAAAATCATCATATTACAAGTAAGCTGAAAAGTGCATTTTTTTTAACTTTAGTATCAACAATCTTCAATATGAGTATGACTAATTATTGGGTGTTTAAATAAATGTAACTTGCATATCCATTTGGCTCAATGGCCAAGTCCTTTAAAAAAGCATTTTAAAAACAGACTAGGTTTACAGTTTAAAAATGTTACTAAAATGCTGTGAAAATCTTATGACTATTTGATCAGCTGATAAGCATCACTTGAGTAAAATGACATATGACAAATGGCACAGCAAAACTACTGATGTGTAGTGCATTTTGGCATAGCAAGAAGGACACATCCATAGCAAGGTGAAAATCTCCAATGTCACTTTATTAACACACATGCCAAAAATAGATTTTGGTGAAAAGGCTAAAAATCAGTGAATTTAATAATGTAACACTACTGACAAATAGCCTTCATTTCAGTAGGACAACAAGGCAGAAATCTATGCAAAACTCAACAACAAACAAGCAGACTGAATTCTTCAAGAAAAGTTAAATAAACTGGTAGAATGGTAAGTTATAAACACCTAGCAGCTAAAGTAAGATGCAATTCCCATCTGCTAAAATCACTATTAATCATGGCTAGGTAATATTCTTCTTGGCCCACAGACTGGGCACCACACCAGGTAACCAAACCATACTGCAATAAATGAGTCAACCCTCAATAAAATCTGATGTTCTCTTTAGCTGAAACACACAAAAATGTTAGGAACACTATAAATCCGAACAAGAATTTTGTAGCTTGGACCTGAAGAGTGAAAAAGACAGGCTATAATAGCTTTTTTTTAACCCCAATGACTACATTTTAAAAGAATATAACTTGTTACTTTATACACTCCACCGCATCCATGTCTATAGTTTTTTCATACAGATTGGATTTTCACATTTTACAGTAAACTGAACTGCTCTGTTTGAGAGACTATAAACTTCTGAAGAACATAATAGTTAAAATTTGAACCCCTGTTACCAGCACAGAAAGATTTTCAGAGGGTTAATATGTAAAATGTGTTTGTTTCATTTAGAAACACTTAAACAGTGCATGCAACAGAAAAACAAAAAGTAAATGAAAATTAATAATTGCAGTACTGGTTTAATTATCCCCTAAACAGATTAAACTTAGACCAGGCAGACCTAAAGATGATTTCCACATCTTTCAAAAATTGCTTGCAGAGCAACTTGGCTGGTTTTGATTTAACCCTGAAGGTGAGTAATAACAGATTACGCAAAGATCAACAGCACTTCACTTCAGCACTTCAAAAGTCAACAGTCTTCAATTACTAACGGAGACCCACAATGGCTGCATGTTTTCCTTTCAACCAATTTCTTAATTAGAACACACTTATTTACTACTAAAGCAATATGTTTTTGGGCTTAATTTTAGTTATCTTGCCTGTTACAATTCAGAACCCTTAACTGCCTGTTGAAGGTTTTAGTAGCTGCATTTAAGTTTTAATTGTTGCCTGCTTTCTTAACTAGACAAACAGTAGCTCTCCAACTAACATGCTTCCTTTGAAACCTCTGCATATGCACCATGAAGTATCCATTTTAAAAAATGTTTAGAAATAAATGAGAAGGGATTTGGAAGCAGAGTTTAGTTTAAATCTATTCTGGTCCACAAAACACATGGAAAATTTTCTTAGAGAAAGAAACTCTATAGTGCAATTAAAGTTCTCTCAGATGAATGAACGCACTAACGTGCCAAATAATGAAAGTTGGTATTTAACTATCAGCATGGTCTTCTAATTAGGAAACTAGTTCGAAGGAAAACCTGCAGCCACTGCAGCTCTCCAGGACCATGATTGAGGAGTCCTGGTCTATGAGGTGTTACTAATTTCTAATGAACTTGAAATCAGTCACTGCAGAGTACCACTATATCATCTACAAATGAAGAAAACTCCAGATGAAAAAGTATTTACCTAAAAAAAAAAAAAAAGGACGTGTCATAAAAAACTTGGTTTAAGAAATTAATAAAAAATGGTTTATTATAGTCTTTAAGATGGTAACATAACAACTGCATCTGGAAGAATTTAATCTGTCCTAAAACCAATTCTCATAATAAAAATAAATAAAGAAATATGTACTTGTATTGTGCATACTTTGATCGTAATATGCAGTTGTTCATCTGCACTGATCTGCCCCTCTCTCTGACCGAAGGTGCTAAGGTGTTTTTAAAAAAAAAAAAAGGTTCACAAAGCAACTGTATTTTAGTTTAACTTGAGAAAAGAAAAGCTAACCAAGGGCCACCCTTGAAACCTTCCTATGCTGAAACTTCTTAGAGAAGTTACATTATATATAAACATATACGCATGGAAGTGTGTCTGTCCGGCCCGGAAGTGAGAGGTACAGTCAGGGTATGGGCTCCGCCCCCGAGGAAACAGACAACTCGCTTAGCCACTAATATCACAAGTAAGGTCAGCATGTCAGCAGAAACAAAACCTCAGAAGAAAGACAAGATCGCTTAGCCGGTATCCCTTTTACTTTTCCTCCCCCTGCTAATGCACAAGTGATGCGAGCACGTCAGCAAATTGAATCCTCCTAGGAGAGCAATAGTTTGTAGGATCCCGGGCTTTTCACAGCAAGGGCATACACGCTAGCAAATTTTATATACATACACAGGTAGTCCCCAGGTAACGGACGTCTGACCTACGACTTACGAACGGGTCACAGCTGTGACGCATGCGCCTCAGTAACTGCCGCTCCATCATCTTCGGCCTGGGGACGCTGCAAGTGGTGGCTGGGGGGGGGTATGGGTGATTTGGCTGCTTGCCCACCACACATGGCTGCCCTGTTCGTTCTCGGTGGGCCGCTGGTAATGCTACAAGCGGTGACCTGGTTGTGGATGAACGGAGGCCATTGAGGGTGAACAGGGCGGTGGGGGTTAGCATTGTAGCATGCATCGGATGGCTGCCTATTGAATGGGGGCGATTCACTACCCGCCTTTGGCCGTACCGTGTTCGTTCTCTGTGGGCGGACGCTGCAGGCAGCATAATGTAGTGAAGGTGACTGTGAGGTGGGCTGGTGATGAACCGCCCGTCGATGCCCCCATTCATTCTCAATAGCAAGCCTGATTGTACTGTTACATACATAGCAGGAAGTTGTCTCTTGTCAGTACATCAGACGTGTTGACGATTGCTGCCTTCCTGCTGTGACAGAATGTACAGTGCTGTGCAGAAGAGCTCATCTTAATCTTTTGTCTTCAACCTTCAACAATGTCTCTGAAACACAAATCTGATGCAAGTGCTGGTGATACAGTAAAGAAGAGAAAAACCATCACTATTGAAAATAAAGCAGAAATAATAAAAAGGTCAGAGAGGTGAAACTCCATCATTCATTGGCAGAGCACTTGGTTACAGTCGGTTAACAGCAGCGTTTATTATATTTATGTACCTGTTCCGACTTACATACAAATTCAACTTAAGTACAAACCTACAGTCCCTATCTCGTACGTAACCCGGGGACTGCCTATATGTGTATGTGTATACATAGCATCACTTTTTCCACATTTTGTTATGTTACAGCCTTATTCCAAAATGGATTCTGTTAATTTTTTTACTCAGAATTCTACACACAACACCCCATAATGACAACGTGAAAAAAGTTTACTTGAGGTTTTTGCAAATTTATTAAAAATAAAAAAAAACTGAGAAATCACATGTACATAAGTATTCACAGCCTTTGCCATGAAGCTCAAAATTGAGCTCAGGTGCATCCTGTTTCCCCTGATCATCCTTGAGATGTTTCTGCAGCTTAATTGGAGTCCTCCTGTGGTAAATTCAGTTGATTGGACATGATTTGGAAAGGCACACACCTGTCTATATAAGGTCCTACAGTTGACAGTTCATGTCAGAGCACAAACTAACCATGAAGTCAAAGGAATTGTCTGTAGACCTCTGAGACAGGATTGTCTCGAGGCACAAATCTGGGGAAGGTTACAGAAAAATTTCTGCTGCTTTGCAGGTCCCAATGAGCACATTGGCCTCCATCATCTGTAAGTGGAAGAAGTTCGAAACCACCAGGATTCTTCTTAGAGCTGGCCGGCCATCTAAACTGAGTGATCGGGGCAGAAGGGCCTTAGTCAGGGAGGTGACCAAGAACCACATGGTCACTCCAGAGGTCCTCTGTGGAGAAGGAAGGAGAACCTTCCAGAAGGACAACCATCTCTGCAGCAATCCACCAATCTGGCCTGTACGGTTAAGTGGCCAGAGAGAAGCCACTCCTTAGTAAAAGGCACATGGCAGCCCGCCTGGAGTTTGCCAAAAGGCACCTGAAGGACTCTCAGACCATGAAAAACAAAATTCTCTGGTCTGATGAGACAAAGATTGAACTCTTTGGTGTGAATGCCATGCGTCACATTTGGAGGAAACCAGGCACCGCTCATCACCAGGCCAATACCATCCCTACAGTGAAGCATGGTGGTGGCAGTATCATGCTGTTGGGATGTTTTTCAGTGGCAGGAACTGGGAGACTAGTCAGGATAAAGGGAAAGATGACTGCAGCAATGTACAGAGACATCCTGGATGAAAACCTGCTCCAAAGTGCTCTTGACCTCAGACTAGGCCGACGGTTCATCTTTCAGCAGGACAACGACCCTAAGCACAAAGCCAAGATATCAAAAGAGTGGCTTCAGGACAACTCTGTGAATGTCCTTGAGTGGCCCAGCCAGAGCCCAGACTTGAATCCGATTGAACATCTCTGGAGAGATCTTAAAATGGCTGTGCACCGACGCTTCCCATCCAACCTGATGGAGCTTGAGAGGTGCTGCAAAGAGGAATGGGCGAAACTGGCCAAGGATAGGTGTGCCAAGCTTGTGGCATCATATTCAAAAAGACTTGAGGCTGTAATTGTTGCCAAAGGTGAATCGACAAAGTATTGAGCAGAGGCTATGAATACTTATGTACATGTGATTTCTCAGGTTTTTATTTTTAATACATTTGCAAAAACCTCAAGTAAACTTTTTTCAAGTTGTCATTATGGGGTGTTGTGTGTAGAATTCTAAGGAAAAAAATGAATTTAATCCATTTTGGAATAAAACTGTAACATAACAAAATGTGGAAAAAGTGATGCGCTGTGAATACTTTCCGGATGCACTGTATATACACACACACACAAAATATATACAAAAAAATAATTCAAGTCATCCACTCAGCCGAGTTGGATTTGAGGATATTAGATGAACCAATCTCAGATTAGTGAAATTTTGTTTGCATAATTTTTCTAGGCTAACTTCCTGGCATTTTTTTGTCTCATATAGACAGTTCAATCACATAATCACAGAGGATTTTTGTGAAATGTCAGAGGACACACAATTTTAAAACCAAACACTTCTTTTTTTAATAAGCACAACTACTTTGTACCGTGCTTCACAGAGCCACAGAAAGACAAATGAAGATACTGAATTAATTATGTATGGTGAATTGTAATATACTAACTTTGTAACAGCAATACTGGTTAAAGGAGTCGTGGGGGCACCTTTCCTACAAAGAAAAAAAAAAGTTGTTAATGTATCATCAAAATACTGTTATAGATTTTTTAATTGTATCACACTACTTACTCTAATTCTTTGTTTTTTAAACATTAATTCATTTCAGTTATTGAGTGAGTATATATTAAACCTAACACAATATTTTCAAATTGTAAAAATGTGCATGTTTAACAGTCCTTATAAAAATCATATGGTGAGAATGCTATTTAAATATGTCAAATGTACTCATTGTTATCACTGATTTGCTAGCCTGTTTATTTGGAATTTTAAACAAAAAAGTGTGAAGGACAGGACAAATTAATAGGGACCAGATATTATGAAAAGTTCTAAATATAATAAATCATTATTTTTATTTATTTATTTTTTTTTTAAGTTTAATTTTTTGAAACCTAAGGTTTATTATGTGACATACTGGTATACTATTTTTAAGCCATGTGATGATTAGGCTTCACAGATGCACCATAAAACTCACCAAACAAATTATGCAAGGCCTGGTTTCTTACTAAATGCCAGAGAGAAAGACAGAGATGGAGTGTGGGATTATTTTCTTATCCTTTATAAATAAAAAAAATGTTAAATGTTTTTGAAAATTTAATGATCATATAATGTTTATTTTAAATGAAGCCATGTATTTACACTTCTCTCTGGAACAAATTAATTTTCAAATTCACTACACGGTTTTTCATGGAAGACTGAATACACCCCTTTAGGTACATCTTATAATTTGTCAATACCACTTGCTCTCCAAGTTATCATCTAGTGCATCGGTGCACTCAATAAGACTATAATGATATTTACCCTAGAAAATTCAGCCAGACTACTTAGAGGAACAATAGGAATACTAAACCTGATTATTTTTTTTTTTTATGGGCTGTGAAAGGAGTAACCTAATGCTATAATGTTTGTTTTATTAGAACTGCACTGCACTGTAATTCAATACAAATGTGTTGAATATTACATGAAAGGAAAAAAATAATGCAAAATACATGTTTGTCTCTGATCAGACAGAAAAAAACCTAAACAAGATACACATCAACACGGAAAACTATTACAAGCTAAATAAATAGCATTGTCCTATCATTTTTTATTTAAAGGTTTGAATATATTTTGGCAAAATGCTTTATATTTCATATTACAGTGTTACACAATTTTATGCTAGTCTGAAAAGACTCTTAAGTTTAAAAAACAACTTGCCAAGATAAATTCAATTCTGTTTACTATCTAAGAATAATCGAAAAATTGTAAATAAGTTTTTGTACCAAAAAACACATTATTTTAAATGTTCTTTCAATATATACAGTATTGTACTCTTGCCTGCAATACAATTGTATGTTACTATTTGTTCTTTTTTCACAATAATACATGTCTAAAAAGAAACAAAAAACACACCTTCTTTTTCAAAGTCCCAAGGCTAAAGGTAGCACAGCTATAAAATGTTTACTTCAGGACATCTGTTAATATGATTTAAGATTATGCCTGGATAATATGAAAATAACTGCATGCCTTACCAGAGACAAACATTTCCACAAATAAGTGCAATTGCATTGTTCCAACCATAAACAGCTACTGGAAAGTTAAAGGCAGTAATGATGCCAACCAGACCAACTGGGTTCCATTGTTCAATCAAAGCATGACCTGGTCCTGTAAACATCAAAAACAAAAACAGCAAGTAAGGCTTGAATAAGAAATGTATTAGTGGGCCATGCATATCCACTATTCAAAACAGTGCTGTCCAGATTTTTTATCATATTTTACTCCGAACCCAACTTATATCATTATAAAATGACAATATCTCAAAAGTGACAAATGAGAAAATCAAGTTTAAATATTCAGATTGGTTCCAAGCACTGTGGTTGTACAACATGATCATGGTGGTTACTGTAAGAGTTCACAACATTATCAGTTACTCAGTGTTTTCATTTAGTTCCATATGGTTACTGATTTGTTCATGGCACTTCTAGCGTTAAGGATGAAAAGCTATTCAATAGAAAGTTCATTATAATTTGTTATTTATTAATATCCATACTAGATTACATAAGTAATAGTTGGCTAACTCACGTTTGTGCAAGGTTACAGATTGATACAATCAATTTAGAAATGATAATAATTAACTAGTGGTAAAAGCTATGACTCACATACCTGTACTTGCCTTGAAACTCTCTTGAACAAAAATAACAGGTACTGAGCCTCCAAAGATCTTACTTGAAAATTAATACAATTATAAAGACAAACTAAACTCTCACCTTCCTTTAGTTAAGAATTTCTCATTGTTAGATTTGTAATTCAAGCAGCAATATAATATATAATATATCCAAAAGTATTGTGTATGCTTAACTTACGTTCTGAAGGTAGTACTGGCCCACCAATCATTCGAGAAAGGCCAACTGCATAATCACATATGTCTATATATTCCTGAACTTCACCAACACCTTCTACAAAAATCTTGCCCATTTCAAGAGAAACCTAGTTAAAAAACAACAAAATTAATGAATATAACTTTGAAACAAAATGAACTACACAAGACCAGACTATGAGACATAGCAATGCTCTGATCAGGTTTTTTGTTTTTTAGGGGCAATATCAATATGTTATACACTGTTTAAATATATGCCTGGAAGACATGGAGGTAAAAGCATAATGCATTGTAAGATTGTACCAGACTTTTGTGTCTGAAATACATAGTTTTAGAAAACGGTTACTTTCTTCTTCATCAATATCAAGTTAGTAGATTGGCTGATTCAGACTTTTTTTCTTATCGCTATAAAAACTTTTATGCTTACCAAAACATATACTCTATGACACACACAAACAAATAATAAACACAGTACAGACCTTTAAAACAATGCCAAACAATCAAACATCCATAAAATGTTTATCAAGATGATACAAGGCTAATGTGGTTAGCAGGTTTACAAGTAAAACTGACAAATTTTGCTGTTAAGCTAACAAACCTATTGTTTACTAAGCAGCAATTTCAAATTATTCTTTATCTCTTCCTTAACTAATTGAAAATGTAAGCTACTGTACTTAAAACAAGCTTGTATACCATCCAAACTTAGACTAGATTCAAATTCAAAATGAAAAGGTCTGAATTTATTAAAATGTTTTCTTGCCATCTATCTAACTGCACATTATGACTCCTTCAATTCATTCTTCTCATTTTACTACTCCACTTTCTTTAATGTAAAGGCTAATATTCTAGACTATATTCTAGTTGATATGTTCTTTTTCTCTGTTTAAGTCTGCCTTACTATTCTTTCTTTATAGGGCATTCAAAAAACTTCAGCTTGCTCAACTACTGTAATAGCTTGTGTTAAGAAGCACAAAAACTAAATCATCATAAAGTGTAGAGAAGCAGAAGCTGAAAAATATTTTGCGCAATCATTAATGAGACATATCAGAATACTTAATAATGCAGTTACTTTGACTTTAACAAGTAAGCAATGTATATAACAAAAACAATACTAGTGTGGTCTAGTCTGCTTTTTTTTTTCTTTTAAATTTAATTTGGCTTTTTAGTAGCTACAATTTAGTTGTATTCTTAATAGAAAATACATGCACAGAATTATCATCTTTCAGGTATTTGCAATCTATATTAATCTCTTCTTTTGTCTGCTTTATTTTCTAGTTTGCACCTGATCAAAGCACTGCACAGCCACCTGTGATGCTTAAATAAATGCAGAAGCCCCAACTGTCCACAAGACCTACTAGGGCGAATCCTCTGGGACCAAACCTAGAAACAATGAGGATGACTTAAGCATATGTATTTTGGGTAGAATGCCCCAAGAGGAGCTAGGAAGTCTTTTGGTCTTGGAACCTGGGTGGATTTTGTTTTTTTCCACCAACTTAACTAGAGCTTTTTTGTTTGTTTTTTCTGTCCTTCTGGCCATGTGAATCTGACCTTCACTGTATTCATCTTTAGAGACCCATAATATAACATTATATATTAGATATATAATTAGTAGAAAAGTAGAGTCTATGTTATGTAGCCTCCCTTTATTTATTTTGTTACTTGTTCATTATTATTCTTGCCTAACCTGTTTTTCGTCTATTGTAACTGTTTCTTTGTCATCTTGTAAAACACAGATTTTGTACAACACACATTCTGTGTACAAATATGTGCTAAAAAGTTTGCTGTTGCTGATTCAATCTTAAGGCACTTTATGATGACTAAGAATGAAAATTGTTAAGAAAAAAACATTTTATGTTTGCACATTCATATAAATGCACTGCAGACATAACAGTTATCATACTCACCAGGCTCCCAAGGACTTTTAATTTCTTTCTTAGGGCATCACCAATTTGTCTTACAATTTCTCCTCGTTTTGGTGCTGGAATCTAACAATGATTTGAAAGAGAGCCAAATGAACATACAATGTCAGGATGAGAAGGATAAAAACATATTCACATAATTCAACAAATATAATCAATCCAGATCCTACACTTCAGGCAATGCTATTCTAAGATAATAGAAAAAATGCAAAGTGCATGCCTTTAAGTACATACATTTGCACTTTCATCAAAATATAAAATTAGCAGCAGCAACATTCAGTTTAAAATTGTCATTTTAAAGTAAAATTTTATGTGGGTATTTATAAGAAATTGATCCATGAGAGACTCAGTGATGTGTGCCACTAGCTGCTGGAAATGTTTTACCAGTCTGTAGTAGCCAGTGTATTGTTCCAAAGTGTTATCTCCCGTGGAAGGATCCTGAGTTCAAATGACACAAAATGTCTGAACAAACTTATCAGGAAACTCTGCTCCACCACAGGACTAACCCTGGACGCGCTAGAAGCTGTTAAGGAAAAGAGGATGATGGCAGTTATAAATGTCATCATGTAAAATCCCCTCCATCATCTCCTGGAGGCACCCTCTTTCAGCACCTTTTATGTACATTACTCTGTGGTGTGCTAAGAAATATCTCTGGGTATCTTTTCTTGCCGATGCTATCAGGCATATTCAAAAACCTCCTCTTGATGTCCTAGACTAAATACTTTAGTTTATTTGTATTCATTTTGCTAATTCCGCTCAATATTTTTGCATAACCTATTTATTTATCCATGTGTCTATTGATTGATTATTTGTTCTTCAAGACTATATTTTTTATGTTTCTGCTGCTGTATGTACTCACATGTCCCTTTGGGATTAATGAGGTTTATCTAATCTAATCTAAAACTCGTGCCTTGCACCCTTTTTTTCCACTTAAAAAATGTCCATATTTACATTTTTGGGAAGAAAAGGAATATTAAGTTATTAAAAATTAATTTAACTGAACATATGGAAAGGAACATCATGTTGTAATTACTCAACATGTTTATACTTAAAAATGAATGGTAGACAACATCTATCTAATGCATTTATATATCTTTACACTCACATCTGCCCAGATCTTCCATGCTTCCTTCGCTTTTTGCACAGTTTCTTCATAGTCTTGCAAACTTCCCTTCATGATTTGAACAAAAAAATAATAACATAATTGAAAATTTAAATTATCAAAATGCAGCAACAATTTGATTGGGGCATGTTTTTTAAGTTAAAATTTCTAACATGACATGACAGTGTCTTTGCATCTGAATACTATATCACATCAGAAATGAACACATAAAACCATGTGGTTTCTGTTAATACATTGCATATTGTTGACAAAACACATTGATCTGCAATTCTACATTGGTAACAGGGTATGCAAATATACAGCAGTAATGTGACACACAATAAAAGCAAGTTCGCACTGGTGCGTGCCTTGATTGGCAATTGTGTTGTAGGTCTAAAATACACAAAGCTACAACCGTGCACATCAATAAATGTGAAGAAAAAAAAGGTTTCATGTTTAAAGTAATGGTCGAAGAGACCTTACAGATTTGGGGAGGACAATCTTGATAAAGAGTATTGATACTGACAACATCATCTATTAAATTTAACATTACACTATCAAAGAAAACAGACATGAATACTTACTTGGCGCACTCTGGCGATAGGCTCATTGTTTGCAGGACAGTAAGAAGTAATGATCTTTAAAAACAAAAAACAAAAAAAAACTTGATACGATTAATATTGAGCCTAGCAGACTTAATACATAGAAAACACAAAATCTCTTTATCCATCCAGTCGCTCCTTCTCGTCTTCAAGAATTAAAATTGGTATCATAATTAGATTTCGCAAAACTTCAATTTATTATTTTCGTTTTAAAAAGAGAAAGCAACTTTCTTCAACAGTAATCAAGGGGAAAAAAATCTTAACTGACATACACTGTGTATTTAAATTCAGTTGTATATCTTAAGACCAGGATATTGAGTAAAAAAAGTTAATGGTTCTTTTTTTTAACGGTAACTAATAATAAAAGTAATAAATTAAAAAAAGTAAAGCGGAAGCCCATCCTAGCTATATTAGGCAGCAGGCTTGAAACGATCATAGTTGGTGTGGCTGTCTTTAACTAGAAACTTTAATGTATGCATTTACATTCACATCATACATGCCGATTTTTCCACCAAGTCACCAATGAGATGGGTGTTAAATCGGGCACCCAGGGTTAACTCCACAGAACAAGAACATATAAACTGCACACTGACAGAGCGCGAACCTAGCCTGAAATTCATGCCTACGGAGCTGCATGGCAGCACCATTGATTAATGTACTATCATATCGTGAAATGTTTCAAAATCATGCATATTTACTATAATCTACACAGCCACGTGACGCTTTTGACCCGCAACTCTAAGCCAGATGCGTTCGGCCTCTAACTCCAAAAGGTATTTTTAGCAGGCTTTCTCATTGGCTGTAGTGCGTACCTCGCCTCGTCCAGACCAGGTGCCGTTGTACACGCCGTCGTTTTCTTCCTTTAGGCCGAGTTCTTTTAGCCAGGAGTACTTAGGCTGGTTAATCAGCAAAGTGGACATGGCAGTACTATGTTTAAAACTGTAAGCAAAGACTTTCTTCTTCAGGGCAACGTGCCGAAACGAGTTTAAGAAAAGTGCACAATACATTGTGGAGCTCAGCAGCTGTCAATCTCGCCTGTGTGTTTGACCACGCGTACAACCCTCCCCCAAGAGAAGTACGCTGATTGGTGAGTGAAAATACCCGCCCATCAAGCTGGCGTTTGTAGCAAATGGCTAGGCGATAGGATGATGAGCGGCAGTAAGAGGATACAAGGTTGTTTGATGGTTTTAAACTTCACACGTGTCAAGTTGCCTGTGACCACCGTAACATTTTGGTTTAATGGTATATTTTGATGGTAGAGTTGTGTCTTATTATCAGGCAAAGTTTATTCGCAAATGACGGCAGTATTCATTTATGTCGCTTAGAGATGATGTCACGAGTAAAATACGTCCAAATCGTTCGAATTTCAAGTGTATTTATTGCTAAACACGCGATCTAGAAAATATGTATGTATGTATGCAGGTAATCATTTTTGTGTACACGTTGACAGTTACATTATTTTTATTCAATTTTAAGTACGCAGTTTATATAAACGAAAATGAAAGCAAAATAATTCTTGGTTTAAAAACAGTGGAACCTTCCGAGTTTCTCTCATCTAGCATGGCAACAACATTCACCGTACCGCTTAAACCAATTGGAATTCGAAAGCAAATAAAATGAATGGTATATATGGCGCTATTTAAAAGAAGGCATTTCTCATTTTTAGTATTTAAGTTTACACCTTTTTATTTGAAAAATAAATCTAGTACTTTTTCAGTAATTATACTTTTTACAGGTCTTATAGGTACAAAAGCCAAAGTTTATATTACTAACGAAAGAAAACTAGTGACATGCTAAAGAAATTGGCTTCTTAGCCACTCTGTAAGGAGACCTGGCTCCTCTCTGCATGGAGTTTTGCATTTTCTCCCCGTGTTGGCATGGGTTTCATCCCACAGTCCAAAGACAAGACATGTAGGTTAGGTGGATTGGTGATGCTAGATTGGCCCTAGTGGACATGTGATGTGTGTGTGTGTATGAATGTGTTCTACTGTGAGAGGTTGTTCCTGCCTTGTGCACTGTGCTTGCTGGGATAGGCTGCAGTCCCTGGGACCGTGCTCAGGGTTAAGCAGGCTTAGAAAAATATTATGGTGTTATTCTTGTTATCATGGTTCGCTTCCCGGGTCCTCCCTGCGGTTAGGTGGATTGGCGATTCTAAATTGGCCCTAGTGTGTGCTTGGTGTGTAGGTTTGTTTGTGTGTGTCCTGCGGTGGGTTGGCACCCTGCCCGGGATTGGATTCCTGCCTTGTGCCCTGTGTTGGCTGGGATTGGCTCCAGCAGACCCCCGTGACCCTGTGTTCGGATTCAGCGGGTTGGAAAATGGATGGATCTTGTTATCATAACAGAACCTTTGTTATTGATGTATTAATTAAAAAGAGGTTGAGTGCATGCACTAATGCAGTGCTTAGCTACACCCACCACACAACAAACCATCTCAGGATCCCATTTACGGGATTCAAACCAGCAACCTTTCAATTGCTGATGCAGAACCCTACTCGGAGCTACCACTCCACCCATATATTAATTAATATAACTCAATATATAACTGAAACCAAGAAACAAGACTTGGCCTGACACTACCTGACTTCCAACTTTTATTACGGGTCACATATATTTGTAATTTGAGATCATGTAAGGGTAGCAGAAGATTCTGGGAATGCACTTCCTTGGTCAGCCTTGGACAGAATTTCTTGCTGGAGTTCCTCTTTATATACCTTGCTTTGTGCACTAGTCATCAGTAATTATCGTACGTTTACTTCCAATCAATTTGAGCATCACTCCCACAAGTTATGGGACCAACCTAAGAAACATTTTAAAGTAGAGCCACTGTTCTCTACAGCTGCATAACAAGAAGCAATCACATTCCATTGCTGCTTAACTTAGATAATATTTCATTCATGAATTCTAAAGTATCTAAACATCTAATTATACTTGTGTTTGCTCTTAAATATGGAGTTTCTTCAACAATTTTTTTTACATCTCTTTTCAAGTCGAAAACTTTGTTGAAAGGAACATGCCTAATTTCTTTAATCTTCCATCACTATCCACACTTGAATATATTTTAGCAAGTAATGAAGGGAATGTGGAAGTATTCAATAAATGACATGGTATGCATTGCATGCATTGATAGACTAACTTGGAAAATTGACATGTCATTTATTATCTCAGTCATGGAGTTGAATTCATTTCATAATATACATTATTAATCAACCTATGCAAAACACACTTCTGTCCATTGTACAATTTTATATTTAAGATTCTAGATTAAAGCTATCCAAAATATGCCAGATTCTGGACCCCGACTATAAATGATGCCATCCAGCATCGGCCTCATTAGATCATATGTTTTCAGACTGCCTTAATCTAATACAATTTTTGAAAAAGATATTCACATATCTACCAGATAGTGTTGGATTTAAAATTATTCATAATCTTTTTTTGGCAACGTGTGGAGTTACATGAGGTAGAATTAGACAATTTTGTAATTGACTCACTCTGATTTCCTTTACTACACTGTGTGGTGGACCAGGCCGGGAAGCCCCTTCACTATATATTCAGGGGGAGCATCCCTGGACAGTGCAATACCTCCCCTGGATGCTGGATGGCCGCCCCTCTGGGTTGGAGCGGTGCCTCAGACTCCCGCAGGGCTCCATGGAGGATGGAGTTCTCCACAGCCCTGTTGGGTTCCGCAGGCGCCACCAGGGGGTGCTGCAGTGGGAGCTGCTGGCCCCTTTTGGACACTGGTTTCACCACACCCGGAAGTGCAGCCAGATGTCGGCAATCAACCACCTGAATACCACCAGGTACCCAATAAAAGGAGCCAGCGACCACCACTCAGGGGCCAGAGTTGGGTGGAAGGAGGACAAAGCTTGTGGAGGAGTGGTGGTGGAAGAGAAAAGAGAAGAAAGTGTGTGTGGTGTGTTTGGTGGTGCTTGCACACTTGGGACTGTGTTGTGCCTGTAGGGATTACGGGGAAGACGTGCCCCACAGGTGAAGAAAAATAAAAGTCTTCTTATTTTATACGTGCCTCCAGAGTGAATCTGTGTCAGGTCAGGCGTGATATAGCGCCTTTGTGACTCCATAGATGGTTGATATGTTGTCTAAAACTAGAAAAATACAATTGTCTTTGTCTGGACCAGTAAAGATTTTTTTTGTTCAGAATTTAACAAAAATTAATCAATATTATTCTTTATAAGTCTTCCATGCTCCTGCCTAAATTCTCTGTCTAACATCTGGTGTTTAGTTAATATAAGGACCTATACTGTATTTGGCTTTTATTATCAAATAGTTCTCCACAATGGATTAGAGAGGGGTTTCAAGTTTTGATTGTGGTTAATGAACATTAACTCTTTCTGAATGGACTTTCATGTGATGAAAGCCAAAATGCTTACAGTAATTGAAACATTGACAGAGCTTTTTTTTTTGGAATCCGTTTATTGGTTACCTTTCTCAATCTTACATAAATAAAGAAAAGCCTTTCACAAGCATTTTCTGTTTACACAAGAAAGGACACCATGTGTCATGTAAGATGTAAGGGTCTTTTAAAGCAGTGCATTTGGTTATATATGAAGCAAAAGTGATACAACCTACATTACCTAAAATGTAAAATAAAAGATTATTGTCATAAGTGTATGAATAAAATATCATAACAAAGAACCCTGCAATATTATACTGTTTCCGCTTCTGCATTTGTATTAAAACTTTAGAAGATTAGAAAAATTGTAAAGAGTATAGGCTGTTCATCCTAACAAACTTGACCATTCTGTTCACCTAGATTGTGAAAAATAATATAAAGTTGAGATTTGAAAGTCTCTAAAGTCATGCTCTCCACCACACTATTAGGTAGTTTATTCTATGTGTCTATGATTCTTTGTGTGAAGAAAAATGTTCTAACATTTGTGTAAATTTCTACCCGTAACAAGTTTTTAACTGTGTCCCCAATGTCTTGTTGAACTCATTTTAAAGTAACGGCCTTGATCTCCTGTACTAACTACTTTCATAATCTTAAACACTTCAGTCATGTCTCCTCTTAATCTCTGTCTACTTAAACTGAAAGGTTCAATTCCTTCAGTCTCTCACCATAGTTCATACCTGTTAGTCCCAATATCAGCCCTGTTGCTCTTTTCTAGACTCTTCTCTAGCAATGCTGTGTCTTTTTTTGTAATATGGAGACCAAAACTGAAGACAATATTACTCATTGTGAGTACAGTACTCACTACTGCATTATATAATTTAAGTATAATCGGATTGGCTCCAGCATACCCCCATCACCCTGTGTTAGGATATAGCAGGTTGGAAAATGACTGACTGACTGACTAATCTTATTAGCCTTCTTGATCGCTTCTGTACCCTAACTGGATGTGAATAGTGAGTCCACTATGGTTCCTATGTCCTTCTCATAAGGTGTACTTTCAAGTTTCAGACTTTCCACTGTGTATTCAGAGCTAACATTTTTACTTCATACATGTAATACTTTACATTTACTTACAATAACTTTCAACTGCCACATATCTGCCCAAGTCTTTATGCTATTCATAGATAGATAGATAGATACTTTATTAATCCCAATGGGAAATTCACATACTTCAGCAGCAGCATACTGATAAAGAACAATATTAAATTAAAGAGTGATAAAAATGCAGGTATAACAGACAATAACTTTGTATAATGTTAACATTTTACCCCCCTGGGTGGAATTGAAGAGTCGCATAGTGTGGGGGCGGAACGATCTCCTCAGTCTGTCAGTGGAGCAGGACAGTGACAGCAGTCTGTCACTGAAGCTGCTCCTCTGTCTGGAGATGATACTGTTTAGTGGATGCAGTGGATTCTCCATTATTGATAGGACCCGGATGTCAGACTGTCCAGCTCCGTGCATACAATAGAGCCTGCCATCCTCACCAGTTTGTCCAGGTGTGAGGTGTCCCTTTTCTTTATGCTGCCTCCCCAGCACACCACCGCGTACAAGAGGGTGCTCGCCACAACCGTCTGATAGAACATCTGCAGCATCCTATTGCAGATGTTGAAAGACACCAGCCTTCTAAGGAAGTATAGTTGGCTCTGTCCTTTCATACACAGAGCATCAGTATTGGCAGTCCAGTCCAATTTATGATCCAGCTGTACTCCCAGGTATTTATAGGTCTGCACCCTCTGCACACAGTCACCTCTGATGATCACGGGTTTCATGAGGGGCCTGGTCCTCCTAAAATCCACCACCAGCTCTTTGGTTTTGCTGGTGTTCAGTTGTAGGTGGTTTGAGTCACACCATTTAACAAAGTCCTTGATTAGGTTCCTATACTCCTCCTCCTGTCCACTCCTGATGCAGCCCACAATAGCAATGTCATCAGCGAATTTTTGCATGTGGCAGGACTACGAGTTTTATTGGAAGCCCGATGTACATAGGCTGAACAGGACCGGAGAAGGTACAGTCCCCTGCGGCACTCCTGTGTTGCTGACCACAATGTCAGACCTGCAGTTCCCGAGACGCACATACTGAGGTCTGTCTGTAAGATAGTCCACGATCCATGCCACCAGGTATGAATCTACTCCCATCTCTGTCAGCTTGTCCCTAAGGAGCAAAGGTTGGATGATGTTGAAGGCGCTAGAGAAGTCCAGAAACATAATTCTTACAGCACCACTGCCTCCGTCCAAGTGGGAGAGGGATCGGTGTAGCATATACAGCAGCAGCGTGGTCCAGATCATCTGGATGACTTTGATTTAAGAGGGGACGATTCCAGTTCGGCGCAAAGAAGATTCTTCATGTTGTCAGTTCGCACACTTCTCGATGGTCCGGGTTTTTTCGGGTGATTTTCTATGTAATAAACTTAAGTTATAGCGTAATGAAAATTACATAATTAGATCTGGACCACCCTATAGATGATGGCATCCTCCGCTCCCACCTTTTCCTGGTATGCGAACTGCAGAGGGTCAAGGGTGTGGCGGACCTGTGGCCTCAGATGGTGCAGCAGCTGCCACTCCATGGTCTTCATCACATGTGAAGTCAGAGCGTTAGGCTGGAAGTCATTCAATTCACTAGGACGTGATACCTTTGGGACTGGGGTGATGCAAGATGTTTTCTAAAGCCTCGGGACTCTCCCCTGTTCCAGGCTCAGGTTGACGATGCGCTGTAGAGGACTTCCCAGCTCCAACGCACAGGCCTTCAGCAGTCGTGGCAATACTCCATCTGGACCCACTGCTTTGCTGGCACGAAGTCTCCTCAGCTCTCTGCTTACCTGGGCTGCTGTAATTGTGGGTGGGGAGAAACTTTCTCCTATGCTGGTATCAGCAGAAGGATAGGTGGAGGGTGCAGTACTCTGAGGTGAGAGTGGGTTAGGGTGGTCAAACCTGTTAAAGAAGTTGTTCATCTGGTTTTTATTCAAGTCATTTTGTAACTATTTAGCTTATTCTACATTATCTGCTTCTCCACCTAGTTTGGTATCATCTTCAAATGTAACCAGCTTATTGATTATATTCTTGTCCAGATTATTTTTATATATTAAAAAGGGCAGTGGCCCCAGAACTGATCCCTGAGGGACAGGTCCAGTCAGGTCAGGTTTTGGAGCATGCACTGGTAAAGTGTGTTGCTGCACCCACCACACGACAAAACACCTTCGATCCTGGTTGGCAACCCCCCAGGCAGACACACGGTCCAGTCTCACCCTCCGGAAATGACCATCCATCTGCCACAGCCAGGTGTTACGTGGGCATACCCTTGGCCTCGTCCAGCCGCACAGGACCTCAACAATGATCCTGTGAGCTGGATCAAAATCAGGGAATCGTATTACATGGCGTTAATGCCGTAACTGACGCTCCCACACAATGCAGGTAACATGCCTCATTCGGGACTCCTTGAGCAACCTCTCATTCAACACAAAGTCAAACCAGCGGTGCCCAAGAATTTTCCAAAGAGTCATAGTACCAAAGGAGTCCAGTCTTCATCTCAGGTCACTGGATAGCATCTATGTCTCGCAACCATGTAGCAAAACAGGAAGCACCAGGACTCTAAAGACTTGGAACTTTGTCCTTTTGCAAAGGTATCAGGTGTGCCACACACCCCTTTCCAGCAATCTCATGACTTCCCTTGTTTTCCCAGTTCATCTACTGACCTCATAGTTAGAGTCAACATAGACATGAATATTGCTGCCAAGGTAAGTAAACCTCTTGACAAGGTTGACACTCTCTCCATAGACAGACACACTACTGATGGCTGTGCCCAAGAGGTCCTTAAAGGCCTGGATCTTGGTTTTTATCCAGGACATTTCCAAGCCCAGCCACTCGGACTCCTTGCTCAGTCTCTCAGGAGCCCTTATCAGATCCTACATTGACTCTGCAAAGATCACAGCATCGTCAGCAAAGTCAAGATCAATGAATCTGTCTTCACCAACAGATGCCCCCCAGCCACTGGACCCCACGACCCCAACCAACACCTAGTCCAAGCAAACATTGAATAGAATAGGAGCAAGAACACACCCCTGACAAAAGCCCAGAATCAACAAGGGAAAATGCAGAGTTACAGCCTCCACTCTGCACAGCACTCACATTACCAGTGTAGAGGCCAAAAATGACATCCAGCAACTTTGAGGGGATTCCGCAAAGCCTCAGGATGACACACAGGATGGCTCGATCTACTGAGTCGAATGCCTTACGAAAGTGACAACGGCTGGAAAGAAACCCTGCCGATATTCGCGTTTGCGCTCCATGAGAACCCTCAGTGCCAGGATGTAGTCAGTGGTAAGCTTCTTAGGTGTAAAACCAGACTACTCCAGTCACTGGTAGGTGAGCAAGTGATCAGGGATCCTATTGAGGATGACCCTATCAAGGACTTTATTCAGCACCGACGACAGTATTATTCCCCATATTATTCCCCATTTAGTTGCCGTAGTGCAGGCGATCACTCATCCCTTTCCGGATAGGGATGACAAGTCCCGTTCCCGTTTTCCAGTCAGTTGGGATTATGCCCATCTCCCAGATGGAAGCAAACATTGCTTGCAATGCCAGGAGGACAGTCTTACAGCTTGGAGAAGTTCACTCCGAATACCACAGATCCCTGCAGCCTTCCCTACTGTCAGCTAGTTCACCATCTGTGCAATCTCAGTGAGTTTGGTTGGTTTGGAGAATCAGCCTCAAAAACTGTGGACCCAGAGATGTCCAACATCCTAGCCAGAGGATCAGCTTTAAACAGCTGAGCAAAGTAGCCAGCCCAGCGGGTTACAACTATAGTGTCATCCTTAAGGACCGTTCCGTCACCTGCCCTCACTGCGACTCTCTGTGGAGCAGATTTGGATGTGTGTAATGCTTTGATTTTGCTGTAAACAGGATGTGGGTCAATATACCTTGGATGGTATGTCACTTGCTCACAGATTCCTCTGACAAATGCCTCCTCATGTTCCCTCTGTGTCCTCACGACATCCTTCTCAGGTCCTGGTAGAGACTGGAGTTGCCATCAAGCCATCCACTCCTCTCGATAATATTCAGGGGGCCCTGAGAGATAAAACACCTTCTTCTGGGAACATTGGTAACACCAACGCAACCTTTGGGGTCTTGTCATGGAAGGTGTCCTACATCACATTAGGATCAGCAGTTGCTCTCAAGTCTGTAAGTTCCTAACACAAACTGTGTGCAAACTCGTTAGAAACAGCCTGATCTTGGAGTCTGGTCAGGTCCAGACTATTTTTCCTAGTGGGTGATAGCCTACTGGACCTAAGCTGGATCTTCAGAGTAGCAACAACAAGTCTGTGGTCAGAATTCACAACCTGGGCACTTCTGTAGACCCTGCAGTTTTGTAAGAACCTCCAGTGTCTGCCCACGAGGATATGATTGACCTCCTTCACCGTGCCACCAGTATTGGAGTACCAAGTCCAACAATGTGGCTCAGGGTGGTTGAACCAAGATCCAGTGATCCATAGCCTCCTTTTGCAAAGTCAAGGAACATGGAGCCACTTTAACCACAGTTGCCAAACCCTTGGGGACCAACACTATCCTCATAGACAGCTCTGCCAGAGCCAGTGGCTGTATTGAAGTCACCCATGACCAGGGGAGTGTCACCTCACAGGCACCCATTAACCACAGAGCGAAGTTGTGAATAAAATGTCTCCCTCACTGAGACATCACTTACCATGGCCGGAGCATACAATGAGACAACAGACAACGCGCCCAGAGAGTACCTTAATCTGAGTCATAATACCTTTGTTGTAAGGAGTGACATTCGACACCATTGGAAGGAGCCTGAGTATGACAGCCATCAGAGCCACCAGACCAATAACAGGTGTACCCACCTACAGAGACCTGACCAGTCCCAGGTCTGAACAACTCAGAGTTTAAAAAAAAATTTAACCAGTATTATTCATCAGCTTTCCATGTATTTCCATATATTGGCATGATAGTCCCCTAAAATATGAATGCAGAAAATGCTGCTTTAGTGAAAAGGAATGAAATTAGATTTACCAGGCCTTGTATTCAACCAGTGTTCAAATAGCTGAAAGTAATTAGTCTTTAACTTGGCTGAGCACATTAGCGGGAGGTTGGGAACAATTTCATACTTGAAGCTTGCATATTTTTTGCCTTTCACATCAATGAAATGAAAATACCACAAACCATGTTTCTGTTTATCTTCTTAAGATTCTTCCCTATATATTTCTATGGGTCATGAAAATATCTGTTTAAATTCACTATGACAAATAAACAGTAACACAGAGAATTGCCATCAAATATCTTTCCCAAACATTTTACAGGTGTTAAATATATCATTCATTTATTAGGATTGGTTCCAATAATTTTGTCTGTTTTGTCAATCAGACATTAATAGTGAATATTTTAAAAATGACATCATAGGTGATAAGTGCTTCATTAACAAAGGTATAGAATGATGTCTTCACAATAACTGATACTAGTTACATGCTGTTTGGGATCATCAGTTTAAAAGGTGACATAAAATAAACATGATCTTTTAATAGATCTATTCAGAAGTACTGTTTTGATACAGTTGCTTTTAGATCTTGAAATCCTACAATATACAGTATGTAGAATCATAATGAGTCTAAAATACTAATAGTCTTAAGAAGTTAAGAAGCTATTTCTTGCATTAATGCATTAATGCTAAATTGACATTTATTTTTATTGCCCACTAGCAGCTCCAAGTGGATTTTTTTCTAATTGGAGTTTTCATTTTATCCCAGTGTCCACAGAGGTTTATTCAGAATAGTCTGGATTCCATCACTTTACAAATTTGAACATGGTAGGTTAATATACAGATGTTAATTGACCTAGTATATGTATAGCTATGTGTGACTGTATCCTGTCATGAACTGATCACCCACAGTTTGTTGATGCCTTACACCTAATGATCCCTGAATAGACTCCTTGTAACACTATAATTAAAAATGTAAGTTCAGGAAATTAATAGATGGTGTACTTGAATTAGTGTTTGTGGACAGTGGAAAGAAACCTAAGAGTTCTATGAAAACATACAGCCTCACTGTAGGAGGCATAGGAACCAGCCTAATACTATGAGCAAATAAATGCCTGCAAGGTGTATCTTATCTTTCTCTCAATTTATTACAGGGTGGCATATTGATTGGAGTTGTTACCTCATAGCTGCAGTGTATTTGGTGCAAATCTTGGCCAAGTCAGTAATGTGTCTTCAGAGAGGACATAGCAAAATATTACAAAACAATAAAAAAAAAACTAAAAAGCATAATGGAGTCAGGTTGCTTTAAAAGTGTAACTGGGACCAAGTTTGTCTGATAAATGTTGCTTCAACTGCTAGATGTAAATGTTTAGTTTTTTCCACGTGGTTTCAGATAATGGGAACATACTATACAGTAGATATAGGAGTAAGAAGTACAATAGAAAAGGTGATTTGTGCTTTCTATTAAATAAAATGATGTTTCGTATTTTAATACATTTTTATTTATCAGGGCCCTTGAGTGTTGCTATGTTGCATGTTGGTTAGACATGCATGTAAGAATTTTACTGTACATATGACATTGCTACTGCTATTATTATTGCTACTGCTACTACCATTGTTCTTCCCATGTCTGTATGTGTTTTTTTCCACGTATTCTGGTTTCATTTCACACTCCTATGGACTGCCTGCCAGAGTCATTTGCAAATCTAAATTCACCTAATGTAAGTGAGACTGTGTGTGCATGATTGTTCCCTGTCATAAACTGTCACCTGCTTTTCTACCTGTTAGGCCATAGCTACAGCTTCCAGAGACCATGAATTGGCTTAAACAGTTTCAGGAAATGGATATTTAAATTTTTTATACATGAGTAAAACAAACACAGGTAACAGCTTATTTGGAATTTCTGCCAAACTCAAAACTGGATTTTCTTTTTAGCAAAATTATGCTTAAAAACCTTTATATGAGAAACTTTCCCAGAAATCTTACTTTCATCTACTAATGAGGAGTTATTGTTAGAGGAGCAAAGCTACCAAGCTGACAAAGATATCTTTCTGGCTCTTGTCTATGTGACAAAAGAAAAAAAAAACAGAACCTATTGCTTGAACCCTGAAAAAATCAGTAATTAGAGAATTACATATGCATTTTGTCATTAACCATCATGGAATTCAAAGATCAGACTTTAGGCAGAAAAAATGGGAGAAATAAAATCTTGTGTGAAAAGTTACTACGAATTACTCTGCTTTTATATTTTAAGTGCTTTTAATTCAAGTTTTAGTTGAGCGTCACACACATGCAAATGGGAGATGGTTTACAGGCTCTAATATTGTTATTTCTTAGCCAGGTCAGAGGTTTGCACTGTCATCTGATCCTTTCTCCTCGTGTCCCTCTGCAGACCAGCCGAAGACTGTGCCTCTCAGTGACATCACCATCGGTCCACCCATTGATGACACCACTTCCAATACCCAGAACCCCACTACCTGCCACATCAGTTACTGTTCTGGCTTCCCTGACTCCACCTCTTCCCCTAATCCACCATAGTTATAGACAAGTTTCATCTTGTTAATGAGTTCCGTCTTAAACTTGTGTCTGTGAAGACATATTTTTAATTGTTGTCTGCCTTTTTTTTAAGTATATGGGGTGGCCATCCCCAAACCTTTTTCTGTCTGTTGCCTATTTTATTACAATAGAAACTCTGAATGTTGCTCATTTTTTGCTGGGTAAATGTTTTGGGAACATATCCATAGTCTTTTTTTTTTGTCTGATAATTTTAATTCTCTTGTTTTTATAGCTTTGTTTCTTCCTTCTGACCAGGAGCATAGTTCATGGTTTCTGTACATATCTTAGTTATGCAAGCACATCCCAATATGCATTATACTAGGAAGTATCAGGGTTTATGAGCACCGTTAGTTATGTCACAAAAGTTCAAAACAGTAGCAAAATAATGGTTTCATCAAAATCTAAGCAAAACAAGAGGCGAAATAAATGGGAATAAAAAGTACCAATATTAAGTTTGCAGATGATACCAAGATAGGTGGATTAGCAGATAATTTGGAATCTGTTATATCATTACAGAATGACTTGAATAGCATACAGGCTTGGGCAGATTTGTGGCAGATGAAATTTAATCTCAGTAAATGTAAAGTATTACACATAGGAAGTAAAAATGTTAGGACTGAATACACAATGGGCTGTCAGAAATTTGACAGTACACCTTATGGGAAGGATTTAGGAGTCATAATGGACTCTAAGCTATCAACTTCCAGACAATGTTCAGAAGCTAATAAGACAGAATGTTAGGTTATATAGCATGATGTGTGGAGCACAAGTCCAAGGAGGTTATGCTCAACCTTTATAATGCACTGGAGAGGCCTCATCTGGAGTACTATGTGCAGTTTTTGTCTCCAGGCTACAAAAAGGACATAGCAGCACCAGAAAAGGTCCAGAGAAGAGCAACTAGGCTGATTCCAGGGCTACAGGGGTTGAATTATGAAGAAAGATTAAAAGAGCTGAGCCTATACAGTTTAGGAATTAGTACAATGGATCGAAATTATTATTTTAAAATGAGTTCATCAAGAACATGTGGACACAGTTGGAAACTTGTTAAGGGTAAATGTTGCACAAACATTAGGAAGTTCTTTACAAAAAGAACGATAGACACTTGGAATAAGCTACCAAGTAGTGTGGTAGACAGTAAAACTTTAGGGACTTTCAAAACATGACTTGATGATTTTTGGAAGAAATAAGTAGATAGGACTGGCGAGCTTTGTTGGGCTGAATGGCCTGTTCTCATCTAGAATGTTCTCATTTTCTAATATTAATTAACTGAATCCAAATTCCTGTACACTTTGTACAGTACTTGTGGTTGTCTTGTTCACCTAATGCATTGGATTTCCACTCCTCTGTTTTCTTTGCCCAGTTCACCATCTTATTTAAGTTTAAGTTATACAATGCCAAGGGTAATAAACTTTACTGCCTCCTGATATACATCTAGACCAGTGTTTCCCAAACTTGGTCCTGGGGACCCCCTGTGGCTGTAGGTTTTTGTTCCAACCAGATTCCTAATTAGTGACAACACCTGATAACACTGAGATCATTTAATTAGTTGGGGTTTTTTTTCTTTTATTCGACATTCAGAAAAGCATCTCAGCATGATTTTTACATTTTTAAGACATTTAGAAATATTTCTGCTTTTGCTATAGATTTAAATGCTTAACTCTCTTTTGTTAATTTCATTATACTTTGCCCTTTCTCTGTGCAGTTTTCCCCCTTCATTGTATCTTAATAATGACAATTAAAATGAGCAGAGCAGACACACTGGCAAACAACACTGAATAATCAAAGGCTGCAACTACTTTAGAGTCAGACCCACTAATTAGTAAATAATGGATTATTTAAACAATTAGAAGACCTAGAAAAGTAGAATGAAAATCAAGATGAAAATACTGTTGAAAAGAAAAAATACATTATTCCTATATAACTGCTTGGTAGATTTTAATATTTTATTTTTTTAGCAAACTTAGTTTTCTAATTTCTATATTGTTCCCTAAACACAGAACCTGGGAAATATCAGTTCACTTAATTAGCCCATGAGTTCAATTAAAAACAGAAGCTGGTTGGAACAAAAACCTGCAGCCACAGGGGGTCCCCAGGACCGAGTTTGGGAAACACTGATCTAGACTAACCCAAGGCTACTTGCTAGTCCTAAGCGTATATATGTCATTGGCTCTCTAAATTGAATTCCTGCTGGCAGTACTGGGCTATGCAAATTATGCTTTTCCTGGCAATTCAAGTAAACCTGCACCTCTTGTGACAGACATCTTCGTCAGTTTCTCATCTGCCCTTAGTCTTTGACAGTAAACTCATACCTGACACACACTAGAATCCTTTGTACTTGTATAGGGTGGTCCAGATCTAATTATGCAACTTTAAATGCAATGCAGGAAAACAATACAAGACAAAAGAATTGTTTGAAATATCTTGTAATAAATGAAAATGGACTTACATTGAATTAATTCACTGATTTTCCATGTAATGTCCCACTTGTCTTTCATTCAGTTGGATACAGGCTCTGAGTAATAAACTTAATAAGTTATAGCATAATGAAAATTGCATAATTAGATCTGGACCACCATGTACTATCAACCCACCAGGAGACCTCCATGACTTCTTACATATTTGGGCATTTGTAAAGGATTTGCTATGTAATCATGCAAGGCTTAATCTTCACTGATGGCACATGTCCTCACGCACTAGCTTTCAGCTGTGCTCTTCAATCAACATTTTATTTGTATCATTATATAGCCCCTGTGGCCATCCCCAGTTTTAATATTATTCTAATGTCCTTTTTGATCATGACAACCATAATCATCTTGGCAGTAGCAACCTTCCTTTTTTGCTCTATTTGGTTTTTCCATTTTACCTCTCACATTAGCATTTCAAGTTCAAGTTTATTGGCACTAGGATATTATGAACCTTTTGAGGATGGGCTCTACTGTGCACTGAGAATTAATGGTTAAATCTGAGCTTTTCTCACACATTGAAATACAAGAGTACAATGCAATGGTTTTTAGATATACCTGTAATTAGTGAATGGTTTTTAACCTAGTAGACCTGTCTAGTTTTCATATTTTGTAAGTACCAGGATAGAATTCAGGGCATAAAGGCAATTGAACCACTAGAGTCATTTGACCATAATTTGACCATAATATAATACAATTTGCAGTGTTGCAGAAACTAAAACTATTAACTTTAACTTAGGGCAACTTTTCAGCAGATGAGGCAGTCTAAAAGGTATAAACTCAGTCAAGAAGAAGTGGAACAGGTTTAAAATGTTTAGTTCATCCTGAAATTTGGAAACAGTAAAACATAAAAAAAACTCCACAGTGGATAAATTTGAAGATTAAAAAAGAAGCTACAAAAATCAGCTGTATAAGGTAAGAGATTCTTTTATTTTATTATTAAAAGAACAGTCAAGGAAGAGGTGAAGAATATTATGAATACTAAGGGTGGATTAAAGTACACAGACAGTTAAATAACCAATGCCCAAAACTTGTATTTTTCTGAACTTCTCACATGTGAAGAAGTGGGAAAACCTGATAATCTTCCAGCAGTAACAGGGCTTAACTAGAAGGTACTGAGTAATTTAAAAATTGTAGAATGTGAAGTACTGCTTAGATTAAGAAGGCTGAAATCTAACAAATCACCAGGACCAGATAATATTTATCCTAGAGGGTTTTTGTGGAAGTTAGTGACTGCATATATAAACCCTTGATACATTTTTTCTAAGATCATTGCACACTGGGGAAATTCCTATTGACTGGAAAATATAAATTAATTAGATTATTAGAATTCATTAGATTATTTATTAGATTATTAGGATGTAGAAATTAATTATTAATAATACAAATTATTATATAAAAAGGTGATTAGGCCGATCCAAGTAAATATAGGCCAGTAACCTTAGCAAGTATCACGGCTAAATAAATGGAATGAATTATTAAGGAGAAAATTGAGCAGCACATAATAAGAAAAGGAGTGTTGCTGAATAGTCACCACGGGTTTAGATGAGTGAGGTTGTGTTATATTAATATGCTGGAATTCTATGAGAAAACAACAAAATAATAGGATCACACAGATGCATATGATATAATTTATATGGGTTTTCAGAAAGAATTTGATAAGGTCCCACATGAGCGATTAGGCATTACATTAAAAAAGTTGTGAATTTAAATCCTAGTGTGTGGATGGGTGCTAAATGGGCTAAAACACAGAAAGAGAAAGATTAGGGTAGAAAGAACCTTATCAGAATTAGGTGATGTTAAAAGTGGTGTCCCTCAGCTGTCAGTTCTGGGGCGACTGCTATTGTTAATACATATAAATGATCTGGATAGGAATAAAATTCATAAGCTCATTAATTTTGCAGATGATACCAAGCTAGGTGGCATGTCAGGTAATCTAGATTCAGTTGAATCATTAAAGAAAGATGTGAATAGAATAAAGGCTTGGGCAGATATGTGGTAGATGAAACTTAATGTAAGTAAAAGTAACGTATTACATGTGAAAAGCAGAACTGTTAGATTTGAATACGCAATGGGAGGTCTGTGACTTGAAAGTATCCCTTATAAGAAGGGCCTAAGAGTTGTAGTAGACTGATCATTATCTACATCCATACAGTATTCAGAACCCCTTAAGAATGTTAGTGTTATATAGCCCAATGTGTAGAGTACAAGTCTAAGGAGATTATGCTTGAGCTCTATAATGCTCTTTTGAGGCCTTATCTGGAGTACTGCATGCAGTTTTAGCCTCTGAACTACAAAAGGACATAACGGCAGTAAAAAAAAAATTCAGAGAGTAGCGACTAGGCTGATTTCTGGGCTGCAAGGTATGGTTACGAGGAAAGAATAAAGGAGTCGAAATTTTTTGTTTAAGCAATTGGAGATTAATATGTGACATGATTAAAGTTTTCTTTAATGGGTGGCATTAGTAAAGTGGAGCCAGACTGTGAGCTCAACATGAATATGGAGAAACAATTGAAAACTTGTTAAGGGTAAACACAACATCAGAAAGTTTTTCTTTACACAGAGAAACATAGACACATAGAAAAATTATAGAAAAGTTCTGTGGTAGAGTGTAGAACTTTTAAGAACTTTCAAATCTCAACCGGGGTTATTTTGAAAAAATGAGGTGAATTGGATTTTTATACTTTGTTGAGCAGAAAGGCCTGTCCTCATCAATTTTCTTTCTATGATACCTGACTTGCTTCTGTTAACTTATTGTGTCCCTCACTGGTCCATGTGATTAATGCATCTGCTTGGCCATCTTTAACTTAATGATAATGTGACAAGATCTACAACTTGTTGTTAAGACTCTGCTAGTCAATGAAATAAATATAAATAAGCCATCTTTTCACGTGTGTTAACATGTATTTAATTGTTTACCGTTGATTGATGCTTACAATTCATGCCTACTTTGGTTCATCTTTGAAAACACTTTTTTATTCAGGAACTAGCTTACTCTTGATAAAATCTTGTTTTTCTTCCAGAGAAATGTCCTGCTGTAACAGAAGGTGGCATTCAGGTTTATATTTCTTGAAATTTTCATTCTTTGTCCATCCAGGTTTTTAAAACACCAATAACACTAGTCACATTCTTCATTATTACAAAATACGTTAGCTTACCTTATATTTATTTTCTTATATTGCAATACTTAGGAACATGAAAGACTTCAAAACAGATATGTATATTGATTGGTACAGATACATTTTGTGTTTACTTTCACGTTATTGGTAAATATGTACAAGACACTTAGATTTTTATATGGAAAGTAGTATAAATCAAAAAACGGAATTATATCATGGTCATAATGATCAATTTCATAATGCAATCTGTAAAGTTACAAATTTGTATTAATTTACTGAATCAGTTTATTTCAGTATACAGTCGCAGGGAGTGGGAGCATATCACTATAACATAAAGGTGCAAGGCAGGACTAAACCCTGGATAAAGCACCTGGCAATATATCAAAGCACAATCACAAACAGATATGCACACTCTCAGACCAGGTCAATTCCTGCATGTCTTTGAAGTGTTGGAGGAAGCAGGAGTGCCCAGAGAAAAACATACATGTATAAAGGGATATACATTATCCACGTGAGAAGACAATCAAACCCAGAATCTCCAGAGCTAAAGGCTTTGTACTACCCACTTGAAAATGCGTAATTAACCATTTACTTACATACTGTATACATATAGCATGCATGAATGTTATTAGAGTCATAAAAGAAGTCCTTATTTTGTTTTAATAACATTTTTATTGAAAAGCTTATTGTACGTTATCTACAGAAAAAGTACAAAATTTCACTTTTAACAATTATAACATAAGGGCAGTAATAACATTTAATTTCTTCTTTGGGAAATAACTGGTTAAAATTCAAAACTATGCAAAAGTACTGTATAGGCAAACACACTGAAAAAGTAAAAACACTTAGCATATAAAATTTACAGTACTCGGTCAGTTTGTGGCCACAGTAAATACCTCGTCTGTGGTGATACATACTGCATTTTCACCGTCAGCCTTCTTACACAAAGTATACATGACTGTTTCACATATTGATTGAATAGATCTGTAACATTTTAGTAAAACTAAGCACCATGACAAAACCCATAAGGGTGAAGTGGTTCTACTCTATTGTACTGTGAAGAAATTCAGCTCATATTTTTTAGAAAATGATTTTTTTGATTTGATCCCTGCATCATTCTATTCATTTCTGAACCAGCCTAATCCAGTTTAGTGTCTATTTCACTTACTACATTCTTAAGTAAATCAACATTTTTTCCGCACATTTTTGCCTGTTACAAAACCTTTTTTTATCTACCAAATCTGTCAACAAAGAATGCAAAAAACAGCTATTTTTAATCTGTACTACTTGTAGTGTATAAAACTAAAGCTAAATAATATACTGTTAAAACTGTCAGTTTTCATAATTGAGATGTTGCATTTTGATGTTAAGTTACAGTTGACCTTAATTAAAAGCTAGCAAAATTCAGTAAAATGTTATGAGCAAAACATTTTCACAGCACACGCATATATGTAGCAAATTCTGCACTCATTATTAGCATAGTCACTGTATTGTCATACTGTTTGCTGAACATGTCTGTCACTTTTGAAATTTCCATTTAAGTATAAAAACAAGTATTTTTGCTGTTATTAATGGTAAATTCAAAATTTCTACCTTATTTACCCCAAAATAGTAAAAAAAATCCAGTATTTTATTAAATTATTTAAAACTGCAAATTGACTTTAATAAGCCTTCATCATTTAACTCAGTATATCCTCAAAAATGAACTTAGTTCATTTTATACAGCAACATACATATAAGAAGAAAAAAAGAACATTAAGTACTACAAAAGAAAGACCTTTGTCTTTTTCTGTACAGTTTAATTTGTCAACAAGCATGACTTCTCAATCAGCTTTAAAATGATTTACATATATATACAGTACATAATCTTTTATACAATGCAATAATAAAAGTGGCTCAGAATAGTTTAAAAGGAGCATAAAATAAAGTTGATGAACAGTAACCGAAAAAGCTAAGCCAAGTAATATCAAAAACAAGTACAACTGTAGAAAAACATACTTTAAGAAAATCTAGAGGTAAGGATAAAAAAATGTTTTTTCATGTTTTTCTTTTTTTAATTATTTGTTTTGCAATGCAAAAGTCCAGCTTAAGCATATTTTATCTACATTTTGCATTTAGATTTTTTTGAAAGCCCACAGAAGATAAGCACATGTTTAGTTGAATAAAAACAAACTATAATGAGGAAAGTAGAAAAAAAGCTATCTTACTTAGTGTCGGTACACATAGATTTCTTTAAATTAAAAATATCTGCCTGACATTTGCACTTAAAATCATCCTTCCTTCACACATGCTTTTTCATTACAAAAATAAAATCATTCTCTCCCAGTTATTTTTGCTGCTGAAATACAGATATGTTTTGATCAGTGGAATTAAGTGGTATTTTTGTCATGAGTTATCCAGAACAAGAAAATTGTAAACTTGAAAATCCCTCTCCACTCTGTTAGTGTTTATAAAAAGCAGGGATCAATTTGCTGGCTTCATCTTCTTGGAGTTACTCTGTTGGTGTAACTACCATTGACATCCTTGGTTTATGTGTATTGCGGTAAAACTGTGGTTTCCCTTTCAGAGATTCTCAAAGGGGTCCACTTAAAAATCGAAGCTGCAGTTGAGTCTTTTTTGAGTAAATGCAATGATAGAAATATCATATTAATGTAGTTATAACCTACAGAATAGATATGCAGCCAGTGCTGAGATAACAGTGCAGGAAGACGGTAGTGTTGTTCAGACAGCCACTGAACTGAAGGTTTCTGGGCCATTGCTGTTTCTTCTGCCCCTTATCAGGATGTTAGGATTTATTCCTTAATGATTTCCTTCCTAGGAGAAGGTGGGCTATCCCTCATAGGAAGCAGGTCATAATGGCATGGAATGTGACTGTTCTTTGGAAGGTCATATGGATCTTGGCTCAGGACACCACCATTGCCACAGTGACCATGGACAACACTAACAGTAGGTTCTGAAAGAGAAAATACAGTTATTGAAACATTTTCACAATGAAATGCTGCCATGCAATTAGATATTATAGACGTCAGGTGAGGTCAGGTTGGGGAGCATGCACTGGTACAACATATTGCTGCATCCACCACATGCTCAGGATCCTGGCAGGCACGTAGTCCAGTCCCCCCACCCCAGAAATTACCATCTATCTGCCACAGCCAGGTGTTACATGGGTGTCCCCTTGGCCTGGTCCGGCCACTCAATAATGAGGATCCTGTGAACTAGATCATTCAGGACTCCATGAGCAGCCGTTCATTCGATATATAGTCAAATCAGCGATACCCAAGGATTCTCCGATGAGACACAGTACAGAAGGTGTCCAATCTTCATCTCAGATCACTGGATAGCATCCATGTCCTGCAACCATATAGCAAGACAGGAAGCACCAGGACTCTAAAGACATGGACCTTCATCCTTTTGCATTAGGTATCGGGAGCACCACACACCCTTTTTCAATGACCTCATGACGCCCCCATGCTCTCCCAATCTGTCTGCTGACAAAATTTTAACAAAGGCTTCTTTTAATGTTACTAACATTTGCAAAACATCAATGAAGTAGTCATTCATGCTTGTGGAGTGTGATATACTGGCATTATAGTAAAATTAATTGTCAATGTGAAGAATTTGCCGGTCTTATACTCAAATATGCAATATCAAGAGAAACAGGTCTCCTCTAAGCCACCTCAGACCATTCCAAAGTGAAGCTATTTTAATAGCCCAAAGTGCAAAGATGAGTAAACACTTAATTTGTAAGTGTTTTTAAGCCCAGAAGTAGTGTTTGTTACTGTCTTGACACACAATAGTGAGTAATAGATGCATTTTTGCAGTATCTAAACTAAAGTGTCAGTATAAAGATCAGTTAGTAGCAAGTCCAACTCTGAACAGCTGATTTACAAATGCTGTAGCTTCCGACTTTCTTTCTGATTGTTTGCGTCTTGAGATCTGCAGATCAATTATTGGCAAGTGTCAATGTTTATTCTTTTCTTATTTAACTAATGGTTCAAAAACACATAATTATTATACTTTGTGAGGCCTGCACACTCCCCTCTTTTTGCCAGTTGTGCGCAGACTTGCTGTTAGGCAAATATGTGCTGATGCTGGCATATCTGAAGCACAAATGAATACCATTGAGAGAGTATATTTGATGTTGGGGTATGCCTTTTCATAGCATAAAAAACTCTTCAACAGTTACACAAGTCAGTTTCTGAGTACAATTAATGTCATATGGTCTTGTTTTTCTTTTCAGTGGCTACTGTATATCAAAAATAATTTTTTTAGCTGTTCATTTATAATTTCTCATTGAATGTTGCTGACCAATGATGCTACTGGCTTATTCTTTCTAAACATTGTTACTATGATCGTGCAAGGTTTCATCTGAAGAGGCGTATGACATTGTGGCTGTCATATTATTTGTGGACAAGCTGCATATCAGATACATCATCTGCTGGTTTAAAAATAAGAGGAACATTCCCTGTTGTATAAAAATACTTATTAAACAGAGAAATTCAGGCTTGATATCCACTTATTTAGTGACTTTGAGTTTGGCGTTGCTCTTCCTTTCCTTTGACACCCATTTTTGACTCTCCAATTATACAAACTGGGCTCTTGTCCAAATTTGTTTTCATCATTCACCCTTAAAGTCTCTGCCACTTGCAACATACCTTGCCAGATGGATAGTTTCACTTTTACAGAAAGATCAAATGACAACTGACCAAGATGATTTGTAAAAAATTCTAAAAATACTAGGGCAACCTTTAATAAGAAGAATCTTTACACTTACCAACTTCATACACATTCTTGTTGGTGGAAGCTGAATTTCCAATTTCTGCATAGGGAGAGTCTCTCCTCACAGGTGATTTCATTTCCACATACCCACACTCAGTATTCTTTGGCATCAAAAGTGGGGGATCCTTAATTGTTGCATATGGATTCTCTGTGCTATTAAGTGAACAGGAGCTGGAATTATACGTTGAGCTCTTCACTAAATCTGAAGGAACAGCATAAGAAATGTATCATTAACAGTCAAAATCACCATTATAGGATACATTCATAAATCCTAAGAGACCAATTTCATTGTTTGGCAAATCAGGATAACAAAAATATTTAAATAATTGGATGATTTTGTATTCTTCTCAAACTGTTACTCTTACTTTGAAAATCCCAAGTGGATTGCTCAGAATAAATATTGCTTGTATAAAGTATGGATACTGTACCAATGTTTATATTATAAATGATTTTTGTTTGGTTTCAATGTCCAAAAACGAAACATCAGATCAATAATACTAAATTGTCTGTGTGCCACCTTGGGCTGAGGTTTGTGTTATTTTTCTTCCACTGACGCAAACATGAGATCAGTTGCGGATTACACTGGTGGAAGGTAATTTCATAGTAGTAACTTTTTCAACGTAGTAACTTTAATGATAGAGCTTGGAGAACTAACATATTTGATGTCATCCTCTGCCATTAGCATCATACCTTGCATCTTGCAATGAGTTACTTCCCTGATGTACAATACTGTATATGTAACCCAATGTTATGGTTTATTTATTTGCTTATTTGTTTGATTTTTGCATTATGCCCACAAAATTATGGGCACCCCTTGAATTTTCCCAAAAAATGCACCATTTCACCCAGAAAATTGTTACAATTACAAATGTTTTGGTATACACATGTTTATTTACTTTATGTGCATTGGAACAACACAAAAAAAACAGAGAAAAAAAGCAAAATCTGACCTCATGTCACACAGAACTCCAAAAATGGGCCAGACAAAATTATTTGCACCTTTTCAAAATTGTGGGTAAATCATTTTATTTCAAGCATATGATGCTCGTTTGAACTCACCTGTGGCAAGAAACAGGTGCTGGCAATATAGCAATCACAACTGAAGCCAGTTAAAATGGAGAAAAGTTGACTCAACCTTTCTGTTGTGTGTCTGATTGTGCCACACTAAGGATGGAGAGCAGAAAGAAGAGCAGAGTCTGAGGACTTGAGAACAAAAATTGTGGAAAAATATCAACAATCTCAAGGCTACAAGTCCATCTCCAGAGATCTTCATTTTCCTTTGTCCACTGTGCACAACATAATCAAGAAGTTCACAGCACATGGCACTGTAGCTAATCTCCCTGGACGTGGACGGAAGAGAAAAATTGATAAAAGACTGCAACAAAGGATAGTCCGAATGTTGGATAAACAGCCCCAATCAACTTCAAAACATATTCAAGCTGTTCTGCAGATTCAGGGTGCAACAGTGTCAGCTCGAACTATCCGTCGACATCTGAACAAAATGAAACGCTATGGCAGGAGATCCAGGAGGACCCCACTGCTAACACAGAAACATAAAAAAGCCAGACTGGAGTTTGCCAAAATGTACTTGAGGAAGCCAAAATCCTTTGGGTTGAACGTCTTGTGGACAGATGAGACCAAGGTAGAGCTTTTTGGTAAAGCTCATCATTCTACTGTTTACAGAAAATGGAATAAGGCCTACGAAGAAAAGAACACAGTACCTACAGTCAAACATGGTGGAGATTCTAAGATGTTTTGGGGATATTTTGCTGCCTCTGGCACTGGATGCCTTGACTGTGTGCAAGGCATCATGAAATCTGAAGACTACCAAAAGATATTGGGGCACAATGTAGAGCCCAGTGTCAGAAAGCTGGGTCTGCGTCAGAGGTCATGGGTGTTCCAGCAGGACAATGACCCCAAACATACCTCTAAAAGCACCCAGAAATGGTTGAAGACAAAGCGCTGGAGAGTTCTGAAGTGGCCAGCAATGAGTCCGGATCCAAATCTGATTGAACACTTGGAGAGATCTCAAAATTGCTGTTGGGAGAAGGCACCCTTCAAATCTGAGAGACCTTGAGCAGTTTGCAAAAGAAGAGTGGTTGGAAATTCCAGTTGAGAGGTGTCATAAGCCTGTTGATGGTTATAGGAAGCGCTTGATTTCAGTTATTTTTTCCAAAGGGCGTGCAACCAAATGTTAATTTGAGGGTGCCAATAATTTTGTCCAGCCCAGTTTTTGAGTTTTGTGTGAAATGATGTCAGATTTGGCTTTTTTTCTGTTTTTTTCTGTTGTTCCAATGCACATAAAGAAAATAAACATATGTATACCAAAACATTTGTAATTGCAGCAATTTTCTGGGAGAAATGGTGCATTTTCTGGGAAAATTCCAGGGGTGCCCATAATTGTGGCCATGACTTGGCATGAAGTGAGTACTTAAAATATCTGCCAGAGTTTTAAAACTATAATTTATTTATTTAGTTATTTAGACAGTAGGCTGTGCATCTGATATAGTCTATAAAATAACCAATAAATACCTTTCAATGATTTTCCTGTGTAACTTCTATCAACACCAAAAGCTCCTAGAAAAAAAAAAAAAGAAAATCTGATTTTAAAGATAAAAAATACTCAGCATATAGTTTACCTCTGAAAACATGATGTATAAAAAAAAATTCGGACCAATATATAACTTTCTGGAAGAAGACAGTGATTTTTATTGTTGGATGACTATTCATGTTCGTTAACTGTAAATTCTTATTCTATATGTGTAATTTTCCTTATAGTCATATCAAATAGGAGCCTGTACCAAATGAAAAAAACATTTTTCTGGGGGGGGGGGGGGGGGGGGGG
>JANRMT010062837.1:2985554-3008053 GCA_026402145.1 Polypterus bichir lapradei
CCCCCCCCCCATTTAATTAGCTGGACACTATAGGAATCCATATCAAGTTAGGAATCCACCCTATATGGGATGCCGGTCTACTGTAATCCCAAATACTTCACATAACAAACTTTACACATATTTGAGAGGAGGAAGAAAAGCAAACTACCTACTGAAAAAAAAACACATTTAACAGCAAAGAAGATGCAGATTCAGCATTCATGCAGTGACTTGGCTGGGAATCAGACTTGGAGTATTGGTGTTATGAGACAGCCCTACTAATCACTGCACTATAATATCCCCACCACTCATAAAGATAACATTTGCAGTTTAAAGTGCTATCAGTATTCAGATACTGCATTGCAGTTAGGAAAAAAAAATTTACTTTCCTTTTCGTTTAAAAACTGTTTTTTAGGCCTATTTACCATCTACCACTCTCTTGCCATTCTGATGTACTGCAAAAGGTGACTATTGTGCTGTTTTCTACTACCTCTTTTATTTATTGAATCATACTGGAGCATGAATTCCTTTATGTGTGCTGTCAGTTTAAACAAATATGTGTCTTTATGTGTATCCAAGTGAAGAGTGCTACAAAAAATAATCAGAAACTAAATTTATAAAATACTTTTTCATAGTGCTATTATAGAAGATTCGTACATTTATTTTACGAGATTGTACATAGTGACAGTACTCATGGTCCATTATAAAAAAGATGTAGCTATGTATCTACCCTCCTACTAGATACTTCTACCAGTAAAATTTTCCAGCCCTGGATAGTATACCTGCATAAAGTACATTGCCTCCCTTCAGGCAAACACAATGTCAAGAACCTGTGTGGTGTCCTCAAAAATCATTGAAACTTGTGTTTTGAATTTATTTTATTAATAATATTTTGTTATTTATGTTTATCGTTACGTTTGTCACATTATCACTTTGTGGGTTTGTTTATTGACAAGCTGAGCAATTTTCTGTATTGTCTTTATGAATGTTGTCATACTCTTGCTGGTAACAGCATCCATTGTGTTTCACACAACTCAATGGCAATGTGGAGGGTGATGTCATCACCCAGTCATTAGAAAAGATTGGGGGGGGGGCACATTATAGTTTGTCCAAACTTTAGACTAACATGCTAATATCAATGAAGACAAGTGTTAGGTTAGAAAAGGCGAAGAGGTCCATGTTGAGATTTTGACTCGTGTTTACTTTTGGACTACAATTTTTGGTTTCATTTTGGTTTTATTAATCAGTTTATGACATTAAGACCCCTGCCTGACAAACATTTTCTCCATCTGAAAGGCAGACAATTTCAGGTTAATAAAAATTCTGTCCTTTAAAACAAGTGTTTCTTGCATGGAGCTAACACACAGAGTTCCTGTTAAACTTAAAAGTGTGTGAGATGTATTGAGATGCATGAAGACACCAGTGAGAATTCACATAAACATAAGGAAAATGTGCAAATTCCTTGCAGTCATTTGAACATAGTCCTCTAGAGCTGTGCAGTTATATTGCTATAAAAATGTGTTGGTTTGATTAAATAGAACATTACTAAATCTTTAATTCATGCAAGACTCACCAAGCTCATTAAAATAGCCTCCTTGTTTCCAGTCAGCAGGTAGCGTACCAGTGTAGTCCATGGTTGGAGGTCTTTTCCTATGGTCTGCATTTTTAAGGTTTACAAATAGCTGATTGTTTTTGGGTTGCTGTTGAAAATATAAAAAATAGGGAAAAGTAAGAACACAATGAAAGATTTTCATTATAAATTTTATATGATTTTGTTAGCTTACCTTTCCAAGAGCTATTCGATCCATGTTGTTGACAAGAGGTGGACTATTACACTGTGTAAGCGTGTGATAGCTTGGATTTGAAAAATAATTGCTGTTTGGGTTCCCGCCATTTGAATGTGGAAGGGTTTCTAAAAAAGAATTTTGCATATAGAATATGTAAATACATTGGTTCAACAATGCAGATTGAAAATGAAAGCCTGTGTATAACATGGTGCATTTTACTACAATAATCTTTGCTAACACAACATTTACCTAATCAAAAACAGTACTTAATTAGACATCTTCCTAATTTGCTATTTAGTTTTTGACATCTTTTTTAAGCAAACAGAACAATAACTCATTAAATTTATGGCGCTCCTTTAATCAGAATAAAAGTGAGCATACACACTACCTGCAATAGTGTAATCAGTGTTTATAACTCTCATGGCAGGGGTATAGGTGACGGCAGGCATTGTTGACTCTTTGCCTTTCTGTTTTTTCCTATATATGACGAACATTACAAGGAGGAACAGGACAATCAGAACCAACACAATGATCCCAGCAATTGCTCCAATTTGATACGAGTCGACAGGGACTGCTGTGCTCGTTCTACTGAGGCTGTTCAAGTTTCCAACAATTATGACACCAGCTAAAGAAAAAGAAAATGACAGAATTGTAGAATCAAATGACAATTCAGTATGTTTAATGAATTTCAAGTTCACACCACAAAAATGCTCTCAGTATAAATATGTTAAATGTTGGTTTGTAATTTAAAAACACTTTTCATTCAAAATACAACTTTTTATGTTAAAAACCACAAAAAGAGAAATCAAGTTCAGTAAAGAGATGGCATTTTTATACATTGATTACAAAGATAGCTAACACTACTCCAGACACTATTACTGTGCTGCAGTTTATACAGCAGTGGACTTCAACCTTTGCCTTTGAAGGTGTAGGGTGCCAAGAAGGGAGAGTGCAGCCAGTTGGCACAGGTCATCAAAATCAGACTTTGTCCATTATAAACATTTTTTATAACAAACCTTTTGAAATTCTTTTTTTCTTATAATTATAATTGTTAGGACTTCAATCTGGCCTCATCCTTGATTTCATTTTTTGTAGGTTTGATTTCCCCTCACTCCTTTGTGCATTGTTTTCATATGTCTTTGTATATTTTAGTTCAGCTTTGACTTGCTCCCTGTTATTGTGTTACTTATTTGTTGAGGTGGAGATTTTAATTGAATTAACACCTTCAGGTGCTTTAGTTATTAGAGCTGCATTTACTTGAGGACTACTTAAAGACATCAGCCACTGCAGGACTTTGCTCTGGCATTAGTTGTGCTCTTTGGCTCTTATGCTATAACCTGGGTGTTATCCCTCCCTCTGTTGACTTTTGAACATTTTTTTGTAAAATTTTTTATTGAAAACGTTTTGTTTTCCATGGCCATATAAGTGCTTTTCCTAATTGATCTTTTGTGTTTGGACTTTGACTCTGTTTATGAATTTATGTGTGAGCATTGCAAACTGGATTTGTTTGCTATACTTTATTTGGGATATCTTTGCACTTCTGCTTTGCTCTTTTTTAATTTGTGAATTAATTCATTATTTATTAAGAACTTTGTTTTGTGATTTGGGTCACGGATTTATACAGTACAAGTTCCACGACCTTTCCGTTTTGATTTTCAGCCTGGTCCAGTTTGGCCTGGCAGACCACAAAGCTTACATCTTGAGTTTATAGTCAGGCTGAATTTGTTACTAAGCCTTAGGGTTTAACCTCAAAAAGCTGAATAAAGCTTTTGTCTGGCTTCAATTTTGTGGAGCCCCACAAACATAACACTGGCCTCCTTTTGTACTTTCCTTCCTTTTTTGGTAAGTTTTTAAATTTTTTAGCCTTGTTACAGTTATTGTCAATTAATTTAAATCTTTTAGGCCTTTTCTTTTTTATTTTATATTTTTTTATTTTCAATTTTGGATTATGTAGTTTTGTATTAGAATTCTTTATTTAATTAATAGATTTATTTAAATCTTAAAGTTTTGGTGTAGACTAGGTGTTTTTGACAGCGCTGACTTCCTGATGTTGGGTTCTGGTCACAGCAGTATATCTCGGTGAGATCATATGTAGCTTGCTGGGATCATACAGCAAAAGGCACTTACATTAAATTGAATTGAACCAAATGCTTTTAAGTTTGTCTTTAATTCTCATCTGTTGTCATCTGGCCATATCTCAATTTCATATGCAATCCATATGAGAAATTATATTATCATTTAACCATTAAGACAAACTTTTGTTGTATTCTTTGTTTAACTTTGTTTGGGTGTTTATAGATCTGAAGGGTGTAGGGTTTTATTTTTCAGTATTACTATATTATATTTGTAAACACTGGGATGCATTCAGGTGCAGCACTGACTTAAGTGCATCTTTCTGTGCCATTGTTTTTTTGCATTTCATACAACTTGAATGAAGCAGTGACATTTAAGTGATACACGTGCCTACATGTTTGGTATGGTCTCTTCCTCTCTGTCCCTCAGTACAGTTGAGTCTGCTTAGCTTTTAGCAAAAGAAACAAGCTTGATGGACTGACTTGTCTCCTCTCATTTGTCAAATTTCTTATGCTCTTATATAAATACAGTATGTGTATTTATATCTAATCTTCATATCACTGTGCTCTTTTTATTTTTAAAATAAATTTGTCTTTCTTTCAATGTACTTTGGCCTCCTTGGCTTTATTTGATTTCAGGGTCTGCTTTTAAGTGTCCCTCTTCATTTATATATACAGTAAGTACATAAAAAACATCTTGGGGAAGGTATGAAAAATTTAATCAGGAAGTTTTGTTTTGTAAGTTTAACATACTTGCTGGTAAACACTGTGTTATTAAAATGCAAAAAAAGTAGAACCAAACCAAATTACATATTAATCTAATGCATGTCTCAATACACAATGTGTAAACTATGAAAGTGTGAATAGCTTCAGGAACAAATGAAATTTCAACCTTGTAGAAAGATCTCTTGTGCCATTTAGTATTGCTGTTATTTTTAAAAGGCATATTTTCAGTCTTCCGTTGTTATATTCTTTTTAATTAGAGGTTGTGAGTCTGTCCAGGAAAAAAGAAACCATTTTGTTTTGACCTACTGAGTAGATACATTATTGGTAAAACAGAATACATTAAGAGATAGTGTTAACACATCATAAAATAATGATAAAATTCAAATATACACATGGACAATATGGTTTAATTGTTTATTCTAGTTTAACATTGTTGAAGTATAATAATGATCATGAACATCAGGAACAGTCAATAAGTTGTTTTTCAATCAGTGACTACTGTACAGTACTTCTCTCTGTTTGAAAAATAAAACTTCTCAAACACAATCCCATCTATATGTATCTTTTTTCCACTATCTCTTTCCTAATTGTTTATGTACCAACATTGCCTCCTGGGTGAAAAAGCAGAATGCCTAAACTATGAACACCAAGCAAAACTGCCTGTGTTTTTGGATTATTTCCCACACCTAGTGGTTCTCCTCCAATACAGTATCAATATCTCTATAACCTCATCAAAAGAGGGTGTCACTGGAAAATGTTTGCAGTTTTGTCAGGAAAGCAGCAACTATGCAGCAGGCTTCTATCAATTTCTTTCTATTAATGTTTACCAGCACAATTAAAGATAACAGGAAATATTGTTTATCTTATAAACTGAAGATGCAAGTGAAAGTGGTGGCTGTTTTACCTTGATCGCACCGAGGTCCTTTCCATCCAGGGCTGCAGTAACAAGTTCCTGTGATGTGATCGCAAGTTGAGTTGTTCAGACAGTCGCACACCTGACGACAGCCATAGCCATATGTGCCTGAAGAGCATTCTGAAAAAGAGCCAAAAGAGAATCAAAGTAAAATATTTACTTGAATTGGTTTAGATTGAAATGAATACTGTTTAAAAATAAATCACAATAAGTTGAGATGTAATATTTTTGTTATTAATTCTTTTTGTTGTTAGCTTTTTTTAAAAAAGTGTATCTTGTGTATTCTCTCCTAAAAACTGCAAGGCCCTGCACCAAATATATTCATATTATGACTATTATGAAAGTAGCTGCAGCTCAATTAGTCATATAATAAATTGCATGTTAGGTTAGATAACCCAGATCAGTAATGGAGTAAGAACCTGGTGATCTGGGGCATAGGGAAATGGAAGGGACAGTTCATTTTCTTAATAGTTGCTTAAAACCTGGGCAATACCATCTACAATCGCCTATAAGGACTGGGGAGGCACTGAGGGCAGTATTTAGATTATGTGTAGCTATGACCTAGAAAGTGAAGAAGCATAGTCCCTAGGAGACAAAAGATCAGTTCTCACAGATGGAGTCAACTATCATGGTCCCTCTTTTGTAGAGCTGGCCTCTAACATCATCTTCTGTATGACTGTCTCTTATGAGACAGGCAAGTAGTGAGGGCCAAAGTGTCTTTGATCAGATACAGAAATACATGACCTAGTGGCGTTTCTTACTCTATAATACATCAACAGTGAACATGAGGGAAGAGTCATGCCAGTAGGCAGTAGTGTATGGAGGCACCAGAAACTCTAATGTCAAAACTGACCTCCTCAACCATTAGTGGCTCACTGATAAGTAACGCTAGATAATGGAAAATGAGTTTGATGAGGGGGACTTTTTGGGTCTGTCTGTGGACAAGCAAACTATTCTTCTTTACAAACTGGGAGTTATGCCAGCCTAGGGGGGCATTATGATGTTGTGCTTATTACTTTTTACTACTGTTAATAATTTTCCTGTCTTTATATAATTAGAGTACATTGAATATGTTGAAAAAAACATATGCTTCTCAGAATTCAAATTACATTGCAGGAAAAGGTAAATAATAATAATAATAATACATTTTATTTATTTGTAGGCGCCATTCTAAACACTCAAGGATACCGAACAATAGACAAAACACAGATTATCAACAAAAGTAAAATACAGAAGTTAAAATCAGACAGAGCAATTGTAATCAAAGAGAAAAAGCAGTCTTAAACAAATTAGTTTTAAGTTTATATTTAAAAAGTGAAAATGATTCAATATTTCTAAGCTCAGATGGTGGTGAGTTCCAAAGCTGGGGAGCAGAGCAACTGAATAGTGGTAAGAAGGACAAAGGGACAGTCAAGTGGATGGAGGAAAAGGATCTGAGGGTGCGGGAGGGAATGGCAACATGGAGGAGTTTGGACAGATATGGAGGGGCAAGGTTGTAGATAGCCTTAAAAGTCAGTAGGAGAATTTTTAATTGAATTTGGAACTGAACTGGAAGCCAATGAAGCTGCTGCAAAACGGGAGTGATATGATGAATAGAGGGTGTTCTAGTAATGATGCGGGCAGCCGAATTCTGCACCAGTTGAAGCTTATAAAGAGATTTGCGAGAACGACCAAAGAAAAGGGAACTGTAATAATCCAGACGAGAAGTGACAAGGCTATGAACAAGGATAGCAGTGGTGTGGGGAGTGAGCGAGGGGCGAATACCATTAATGTTACGCAGGTGGAAATATGCAGACCGGGAGATGTTATTGATGTGGAACTTAAAGGATAAAGTACTGTGAAGGATGATACCCATACTCTTAACCTGTGGGGAAGGGGAGACAGAGGAATTATCAATAACAAATGAAAAATGATCAGTTTTGGATAATGTTGATTTTGTACCAATGAGGAGAACCTCAGTTTTTTTTTATTTTATTTAAGAAAGTTTGAAGAAAACCAGGATTTGATTTGTGCTGTGCAATCAGTAAGGGAGGAGGGTGGAAAGGAAGCAGTAGGTTTGGTAGTGAGATAGAGCTGGGTGTCGTCAGCATAACAATGGAAGCTAATGTTATATTTACGAAAGATGTTGCCAAAGAGAAGGGGGTAAATAATAAAAACGAGGGGCCCCAGGACAGAGCCCTGGGGCACACCTGAAGTAACAGCGGTGGGTTGGGATGTGAAAGTTTTAAGCTGAACAAACTGAGTGCGGCCTGAGAGGTAGGATCTGAACAAGTCTAGTGGTGTGTGGGTAATGCCAATCAAAGATAATCTATTGAGAAGAGTAGTGTGACAAATAGTGTCAAAGGCTGCACTCAGATCAAGAAGGATGAGAACAGTAATTAAACCAGAATCAGCTGCCATAAGGAGGTCATTAATAATTTTTATAAGTGCCGTTTCTGTACTATGGAGGGGACGAAAACCAGACTGGAACTGTTCATACAGATTATTTTGAGATAAATGAGAATGAAGTTGAAAAGCCACTATTTTTTCAAGAATTTTGGAAATTAAGGGTAGATTAGAAATAGTACGAACATTACTGAAATTAGTCGGATCAGCAACAAGTGTTTTCAGTATTGGGGTTATTGCAGCAGTTTTAAAAGATGAAGGAACAGTACCAGTAGTGAGAGAAGAGTGGATTATAGCAGAAATAAGAGGGACCAGAAAGGGGAGGCAGGCTTTGACCAGAACTGTAGGGAGTGGGACCAGTTGACAGGTGGATGGCTTAGACCTACAGACTGAGGTAGGAAGCTGAAAAGAGGAAAATGAGTGGGTGAAATTCAAATGCAGTACTGGAGAAATCCATACAGAGAGACTGGTGAATCTTCTGGATTTTTTCATTAAAAAAGGACATAAGAGAAGTGCAAAATTCAGTTGAGTAAAGGTGAGAAGGTAAAGAATCCGGGGGTTGTGTGATATTGTTAAGTAGTGAAAGCAATGACTTGGTGTTTCCTTCATTGGAAGAAATAAGGTAGGGAATTCCCTTCACAAGACAGTCATTTATGTATGGTTTATCCTTTGTGAACACATGGCAGAGTAATCTAAGATAGTAATCAATTAAGTTAGTAGACACTACAAAACTATAAGTCAATATTGCACTTCAATACAGTTAAACAAAAACGTATTAGTAGCCTAAATTATTTTATATTAATGGAATTACTCTTTAGACAGAACATTACATTCTTTCAAAGACCTCTATCTAATTTAATAATGTAAAACACAACGTATGTGCTTTCTACGACATCATTCTTGAAGTCGAATGGTGCTTACTTTGTTCACAGTGCTTTCCCATAAATCCTGTGCGACAGGTGCACTGCCCTGAGATGTGGTCACAGTCAGCTCCATTCTGACACTGGCATATCTGGCTACAGTCCTTGCCATAGTAACCTAAGGGGCAACCTGTTGTGTTGGAGGGAAGTAAGCATGATCAGGCAACCCAAACAGAGATTTCTTGTTTAATGCCAATTCTTATGTTACTACAATAATTAGCACCCTTACAAGAAACATTGAACAAAAACAACAGGTAGATATATTGATACTGAGCTGTTATTTATCGAAATTCATCACGCACTAGAAGGAATTTGTTACAGCATGCAATACACAAAAAAAAAAAATCCACTCTAGACTCTTTCACACCAGTTCAGGGATGCACTTCATGTAGTACAGAAGAGGAATACAGCTCCTTTTTAATGTGATTCTACCTTTAAAGGGATTTTTGCTGAAGGACACTATTCCATTTCTTCTGCAAGTCATTAAGGATGCCAGATGGCTCAATGAAAACAGGACATTGCGGTCCAGGAAGTCTCTTAATCAGAATGCAAAATGGTTTCAATTTACACGATTAAACAAACCACAAAAAAGCTAAAACCCTAGCTGTTGGCAAGTGCTTGCTCTGCACAACTTTAATTTTTTCTGGTTAACTTTCTTTGGCTAGTCTAATGAGGGATTAGACCAATTGCTGTGGTTGGTTTTATATCAAAGCAGGTTGCAGCCAGCTGGTTTGTTTAACTTAGAGAATTTAGATCAATCTGCATTCTGATCTATTGAATTGCATGCAAGAAAAACATTCTAAGCCTAAGATGAATCTCATTTTTAGAGTCAGCTTGTTGTGCTATCAGTCACCATCTTAAGCATTTTGATTTGCTTTTATTGGCCACAATCTTCTAAGTTACAAGCTGCCTTTATCCATTTCATGATAAGGAGTCTTCCCAAGTTAAATCAACACAACAACTTTACAGTGGCTAGACAATCTGATGTAACATGATGAATTGTAGATATTATCAGTGAATGTGGAAGAAGTTTTAAATTCTCGGCTTGATGCTATTTCTTAACCATTAGTTTCATAGCATAGCACAACATTTCAGTTGATGTGGCCTGTTCTCATCAAATCTATACATTTTTAAAAACATTGCAGGTTTGATATAATGTTAATACCTCGCCTTTGTATGTCAGTGTACACAAAACCATTCTTTATAATAGTTCTGTATTCTTCAATATTAATTTATAAACATTGGATATATTCATAATAAAAGTTGTAACATAACTGACATTATCAATGAAAACAAACATCCTTTCAAAAACTCTGGACTGGAACCTCTCCCAGAGTTGGCTTCTTCCTTGTGCCCAGTGGTACTGGAATATGTTCTAGTTCTCTGTAAGCCTCTGTTGGAATTGGCATGTTCAAGAAGGACAGGGTCTAGGCACCACTGCTGACCCATAAATTTGCTCACAGTTAGCATGCCCTTCCATTGGTATCTGCTGTCTAGCAGTACTAATTGTGTTGCAGACACATAATGGAGAGGCAAATGAAATAAGACAGAGAGAGAATCTAACTGAAGTGCTTCATTCTTTACATTTTGCCTTTGTGGAAGGCCATAATCAAGTTTTGCTCCTGAGTTTTATGTTTAGTATCTTATAGCTTGTGGTTGTTTTTGGATTTTGGCCTTTGTCCGGCCTTCCATAATCGTTCTCTTAGTCATACATTGATGTTTTGACCCTGTTTATGGATTTTAGTGGATTTTAATAAATATTGCTCGACCTTGACATAATTTCCAAGTTCATTATTGCTTTTTCAGAACTGCAACACAAACTAGGTTTGTGCTGCCAGCTGTGCATCACAGGGCAGGGAACCATGTTACAGTCCTGAGGCCCAGCCTTTCTTCCAGAGGAGCTGGTATTGAAGGACTATGTTGTGCACACAACTGTTTTGTGAGTGCCTGACAGGCTAATTCTATAGTTTCAAGTGGCAAAACAGGTAAGTGATCGCCAAACTTTTACTGTGTACTGCTATTTCATTGATATCTACTTAGGTAGTAAATTGAATTTAGAATGTACCATGTTCATAACATAAAAGACAAATAAGGTTAAATATTAGAAAGTAAATAGCTGAAATATATGCATAAAAATGCTTTTTTAGAACCCTTAATAAAAGTTTTTTCACATTTTTACATTTGAATATGTATCTTCATAAAAGTCATGACAAACCATGTTCTCATTAAATTATAACTGGACTACTTCGGACCTTAATAATACTTTTCAGTTTCTGAAATTGATTAAGTGAAATAAATAATCTAAAGAACAAAAAATAAACAATGGTTAATTTGTTTTCCAAATTTGCTTATTTCAGTAGTCTGTCACAGCTGGAGTCAATTCCAGCAGCATTGGACACAACTTCGAACCCGACCCTGGATATGGTGACAGTCCGTAATAGGAAAAAAGTAAAACACAGTTGCTTGTATGAAAAAAGAGTTAATATGCAGAAAAGAGTTCAGGGGACAGAGAGACATACGCTGTGTGCAGTAGAGTCCATTCCAACCAGGAGTGCATTTGCATTCTCCATCATAGGCACTGCAGAAAGCTCCATTGTGGCAGTTGCAGGTATGGATGCAGTTTGGACCCCACTGGCCAGGAGGACAGGCTACAAGGCAAAGCAAATATAAAAGAATAAAAAAGCAGGTTAAAGTAGGTGATTTTTGCAGACTACACATTTGTTTCCTGAAGTGTATTAATCTATTTAAAGTGAGAATTATAAATTAAATAATGTAATGTACTTTAATTAAATCAAAATGAAAAGAGGTTTATTGGTTAGTAAATAACATTTTAAAATATTTTTAGATTTTTTGCATCTACCCATTTTTCATTTTCAGTTGAAATAGCAATGAACCTTTCATTATTATGTAAATGTGATTTAAAATTTTTATACAGGTACTGCATATACTGTACTGCTGACATGACTTGTTCATGTGTTAAGAACATGCAGTAATTTTATGTACCCTATTATTAAATCAGTATTCTTAAAAGAGTAATACACTTTACTTAATCTCAAATATAACAGATTACTCTGAGATAAAGCATGAAAAGGCTTTCTTGAAAAATATTTAAATGGTTAAACTTTAAATAAAGAAAATTCCAGTATTCACAACCTTACAATGATTACTTTCAGATTTCTACGTAGCTTATACACACTGCTGCAGAAAGAGAAATACCTGTTTTTACTGTTGGACAAATACTGTATCTTAACAGATGTACAATTATTTAAGAAACACCCTAAAAGACGAAAAGTACAGGAAGAGAGAAATGTATAAAAAGGATTTATGGGATTAACTTACAAAAAGGGCACCTAGCATAACAATGTATTTGTGTCTCAGCAATAAATACAAAGCAAATAAGTCCTCTATGGCAACTGAAATAATAGAATTTGAACATATTCAAAAACATCTGTACATTAATCCAGAAGAGGGCGCTAAATAACTTCTGATTAAAAATGCTTGACAAACTATTTTAACATTTTAATCATTGTGTTTAAGTATGTGGAAGATAAAACTGAACATTTACCAATCATTTCAAAAACAGCATGAATTAATAGATTATTATATATAAAGTATACTTGGCCTGAAATTCCAGGACTCATTAAGAAACAATACCAGCTGAAAACGCAGTTACAGAAATGTCAACATATTTTTCTTCCTTGGTTTTAGTAATAGTAAATGCAGAAAGGTCAGAAAATGAACTAAATAAAATGAATAAAATATTATGCGCATTAGTTGATATTGTTAATAAGACTGTAATATATAGAAGTTTGTATATATTATATATACATATACTGTATATAAATATATACATATGTAAATATATGCATTATCAAGGACAGGAGTGTGGTAAGGCACACTGCAAGGCTTGCATCACGGAGTTAGTATGGGCCATACATATATATGTGTGTGTGTGTATATACATTTATATATATAATATACACACACAGTATACTGTATATAATAATAAACACTGTAAATATTGTATGCCATACCCACAACTCAATATAACCACAAATACACACCTTAAATTGTCACTTATTTTGCTGTGCTGCTTATACAAAGCACTTTGAATATATCTAAAGTGAAAGGCACCATGTATAAAAAGTTTAGAGATCAGTTGTACTGTGAGTTAAGCCACCTTTAATCATCACCAGTTTAAATCTTCATGTGTCTTGGAGTACTTTTTATATAAAGGATCATCTAAGAATGTGTTACAAAGCTCTTTTATCTATGTATTGAATATTTCAGCATTTAATATCATGCCCAATAGGTTTAAGTATGAGCATGTATTCTATTGTTAATAGCAGTGCTTTTGCTGTTCCTCTCACCTCCTCTTGTCAAAGCAGCATGGGCAAGCTTGTATATCCTTTATGGATCAGTAAACAGTGTAGTCCAAACAGTAGACTGTCGAACCTCACCTTTTGTCTCCAGGAAAAAGTTTTCTTTTCATTTTTAGAGCTATTTGGCTTTGATTCATTTACTTGCAAATTTCCCTACAAGTATGATAATGCAAGAGCAACAGCATCTTACTCCAGTTAAAGCAAGTGGAAGGATGAGGAGAACTGAACAATAAACTTTCTATCTTTTGTCTTTCCTCATGAAAGATGAATGACTCTCTCCACATCCCTTCCCCACTATTTCCAACCTTCCTCTCCAGAGTACCAGAATTAAGCTCCTAGACAAGAGAGCTGGTGGGCACTGCCTGTAAAGATACAAATTAGGGCTCACATTTTGTAAAAAAGCAAAAACTTTAATTTACATTTGTGATGGTGTTCAAGTTTGAAATCCCAACAAATTTTCTTCAATGATTCTATATGCTGCACTTCATTCTAAAAGGATGCAAGTGCCTAAACAGACTTAAGTGCCAGAAAGAGTCCATCTCAAGTTCAATAACTTATTTTTCAAGATGGGCATAAATTATGATTAATCTGATTTTAGAATCCTTATTATATTTGTGATAAACTTTCAAAAGTTGCAAGATTATGATATAAAAAAGAGACTTATAGAAAAATAAGATTACTTACGCTGGGAGCAATCACTCCCAATCCACCCAGGATAACACTGGCAGGATCCATCAATAGGATTGCATGTTCCATTGTTGGTACAGGTACACACCCCTGCACAGTTCTTTCCATATTTCCCACTGGGACAAACTGAAAAAAAAAAAAGATTTTCAGTCACGTTTACTTGTTTTTTTTTTTTTTGGTTTTTTTTAAATGAATGAACTCATCTGAATCAGTATCTGAAATGTTTCATTTTCATGTTATTTTTGAAATTTCTAGATCTGGTTGGCATTTCCCATATTTGCTTGCTGACTGACTGAGTTGTATACTTTTGCATAATCATCTTATATATAAACGTCTACGCGTGGAAGTGTGTGTGTCTGTCTGTCCATCCCGGAAGTGACAAGTGAAGTCGGGGTAACGGCTCCACCTCCGAAGAAACAGAAAACTCACTTAGCCGCTAATAACACAAGCAAGGCCAGCACATCAGCAAAACGAAACCTCAGTTAGAAAGACAAAGTCACTTAACATCTGGAAAACGGTATCCCTTTCACTTTTCCTCCTACCGCTAATGCACAAGTGGTGCAAGCACATTGGCAAAACGAATCCTCCTAGGTGAGAGATGCACAGAGTAGTTCCTTTCATTTACCTGACATCTCTACATTTCATTTTTTTTTTCTGACGATTTTAATAGTTTCTGGGACCCTAGGCTTTTTACAGCGCAGGCTTACACAGCTAGTTACTTAACATGTATGCACATTGACACTATGCACTGCACTTGTTTGTTACTACTTTAATTAAAATAAAAAAATGATTTGCTGTGTGTCCAATGTATTAGTTTCCCCTGTCAATATTGACTTGTTCCCTCAGGTGTGCTTAGAAAAGCCTAAATTCATTGAAGCATGGCTTCAACAAGGTGTCATATACAGTATGTGAGACAGTGATGCTCACTCATTTCAACTACAGCATGTGCCCCATTGTTGTTGCACCTTAGGTTTTCTGTGGTGGCGACCTGCGCCGCCACCACCTAATCAAAGCACCATGATGTCCCTGCATTGATGGATTAAAGGCCAGAAGTCCATGTGACTCATCATCAATTCCTTCCATGAGAACCCTGAATACATTGAGGACTGATCATTTATGTTAGGTAGAATGCCTAGAGGGGGCTGGGCGGTCTCATGACCTGGAAACCCTGCAGATTTGATTTTTTCTCCAGCCGTCTGGAGTTTTGTTTTTTTTTTTTTGTTTTTTCTGTCCTTCCTGGCCATCGAACCTTACTTTTATTCTATGTTAATTAGTGTTATTTGATTTTAATTCTTACTTTGTCTTTTTTCTCTTTCTTCATCTTGTAAAGCACTTTGAGCTACATTATTTGTATGGAAATGTGCTATATAAATAAATGTTGTTGTTGTTAGGCGCTGTTGGATGTCTAGTCCATAAAGCATGTTCTATGTCATCCCTTTGATCCTCTGTGTCCCTGAGATAGGGCTAGGCCACTGTACTAACATTATTTCACTGTCAGGGAAAGAAGGGAGAGTGTCCTTTTCCATGATATAAATGCTTATTCTAAAATGTATTAATTAGATCTTGCCATATTTTTAAAAAGTTTTGAACAAGTCTTCTATGTGAGGATTTCATTTTTTTCCAGTTTCAAATAGTATAGAATATCAGTTACTCTACTGTCTTATAAAAGGTGAGCTGGGATTCTTCCATTTCAGCAAGATAAGTTTCCATGCTAGTAGTGTGGTAAAGGCGATTACAATCAATTTATCATTTTCCCCTTTAAGCCCATCTGGGAGTCCACCAAACACAACTGTTATTGGGTTAGGAGTGATTATGACACCAAGGCTGTAATATAGGCATTCAAAGAAAATGATATTGATTTTGCGTACTTCCAAAACCTGTGTTCCATTGTGGCTGGAGCTGCACTGCAAAGTTTGCAGGTTGGATATTAACATAATCACTTAACAAATAACTCTGAATTTACCTGTAATCCCATTCTTAGGCTACAATTTCACCTGACACTGAGATATCTTCCCTGTCTGTTTTTCCTCTGTTTTCAAAAAGAAGCAACCAAATCATTGCCCTCATAATGCTACTTCCCAGAAAAATCTAGAATTAGCTTCAAAGTTGGTGCTACTCTCAGATTCCCATGGCTTACAGATAAGAATGCTTCCTGGCACACCCTCAAGGAAGGTGCTTCCCAGATTTCTAAATATTCTGTAACAGTCAGCCTCCCTGTGCCCCCTAGGCCATAAAGAACATACTGCTGCCCTTTCAGTTCTAGAGGCCTTCATCTTTCCTTTGCTTGAATCCTCACTCTGATTCTGTGGGCAGGACACTCCATGACAACAGTCTGCCTGATGATTAAATGAAGGTGAAAATGAAGATATAAGTAAATACTATAGCTAAAAATTATACATTCCAGGAAAAGGACAAAAAGAAAAAGATAAGAATATAATTTTGGGGAATTTCCCTAAAATCCAGCTTTAATGCATACATCATACCTGCTATCATTTAACAAAAATGATCATTACTGCTATTCTCGTGCATGTTAAACCTCACCTTCATTGCAGAGGGCCCCTTTAAATCCTGGCAAGCAGTCACATTCTCCAGTCTTGTGGTGGCAGGGCCCATTGCTGTGCACGCAGTGAGGACAGGCCTGACTGCACCGATGTCCAAAGTATCCAGGAGAACAAACTGCCAGAACATTAATACAATCATATTGGTGTTTCATCTGCCCTGAGCAAATCTAGCAATTTAATCATCAGCTGACCCAGCAACTGCTCCACATCTGGGAAACTTGTTAGATTTCAATACTCTTAAACATAAATGTAAAATTTAGTGAAATAAATCATTATAATTATATTTTATTTCAAAGTACTGTACTTGGCCGTTAAATGTGTTCTTGAAGAATTTGGGAAACAGCCAGGAAAAATCCCCTGGTGGGCTGTTGTACAGGTATTTTTTGAATTGTGGTGCCAAGAATAGTAAAAATGAGAATTTTTAGAAATAGGTTCCCTCCACATGCCTGCAAGTGCAACAAAAGACATACACACCTACCAGCTCAAATGCATACAAACTGTATAACAGGAATGGTAAAAAAACGCTGAAATCATGTTACTAGTTTTAACTCTTTCTAGCAACAAGGCCAGGTAAACTATTTTGAAGAAATTTTAAATTGCTTCATTTCAAATGGATTGTCTTTTAAAATATGAAAATGACCTGGAAGCTATTAAAAGATGTAGTTATCTCAAAATGAATGGAATTTATTGACTGTTATTTTTCATCTATTATAATAGCTCAATATGCATTTTTAGTTGTAGAATGTAAAACAAATCCACTCTCTGTTCTCATACCTTGCAACTCTGAATTGGATTAAACAGGTTTGAAAATGAATGGACAGATGTGTCATTAATGCTCTCAGTCTGTATATAATTGTATTACTTTGTTTTGGCTGAGGGTCACAAATGTTTGCCACCAAAGGTTCTCCAAAATGAACTTAACCTAAAGCTATTTTTTATCACTTGTTACTTATATCAGTTAGCATTTGACCCCATTGCTCCATTCCTCTTCTATTCCTTTGTATAAGCCGGAATCCTCTGGTGGAATCTCAGGGACTGTCTTTGAATGGTTTAGTTCATATTTATCAAATCAACTTCATTATGTACAAAGATATGATAATTGTACTCAGCCATTAGGTCCTAAAAGTAAGTTATGGTGTCCTGCAGGGCTGGAAGATGTAATGAGGAAGTATTATCTTTAATTTGTATGCATATTATACTCGGCTATATCTTTTCATTACACCATCTAGAAGGAAGGTATAGATGCTACTTTCTTTCGATGTGATTTCTCTGCTGTCTTCAATTAATTGTGCCCACAAATTAAAGCACTGGATCAGCTATAGCTACAATTTTTTGAATACAGAAACGCAGAAATGTTTTTAAATTTGAAATTACAAATGAATTGCGGGGTCCTGTCACTTTTTTAATTCCACACACCCAAACATTAGTTTTACCGAATCAGCTCCCAATTTAGGCATTACCTTTGACACCTGTCTATCTTTTACCAAATACATTATAACAGTATATAAAACCTGTTTTTTCCAACTTCCAAATATAGAAGAATAAAAATGTTTATAACTAAAGAGCATACTTACAGTTAGGTCCATAAATATTTGGACAGAAACAACTTTTTTCTAATTTTGGTTCTGTACATTACCACAATGAATTTTAAATGAAACAACTCAGATGCAGTTGAAGTGCAGACTTTCAGCTTTAATTCAGTGGGGTGAACAAAAAGATTGCACAAAAATGTGAGGCAACTAAAGCATTTTTTTAACACAATCCCTTCATTTCAGGGGTTCAAACGTAATTGGACAAATTAAATAACTGGAAATAAAATGTTCATTTCTAATACTTGGTTGAAAACCCTTTGCTGGCAATGACAGCCTGAAGTCTTGAACTCATGGACATCACCAGATGCTGTGTTTCCTCATTTTTAATGCTCTGCCAGGCCTTTACTGCAGCGGCTTTCAGTTGCTGTTTGTTTGTGGGCCTTTCTGTCCGTAGTTTAGTCTTCAACAAGTGAAATGCATGCTCAGTTGGGTTAAGATCAGGTGACTGACTTGGCCATTCAAGAATTTTCCACTTCTTTGCTTTAATAAACTCCTGGTTTACTTTGGCTGTATGTTTTGGGTCATTGTCCATCTGTATCATGAAACGCCGCCCAATCAATTTGACTGCATTTAGCTGGATTTGAGCAGACAGTATGTCTCTGAACACCTCAGAATTCATTCGGCTGCTTCTGTCCTGTGTTATATCATCAATAAACACTAGTGTCCCAGTGCCACTGGCAGCCATGCACGCCCAAGCCATCACACTGCCTCCACAGTGTTTTACAGATGATGTGGTACGCTTTGGATAATCAGCTGTTCCACACCTTCTCCATACTTTTTTCTTGCCATCATTCTGGTAGAGGTTGATCTTGGTTTCATCTGTCCAAAGAATGGTTTTCCAGAACTGTGCTGGCTTTTTTAGATGTTCTTTAGCAACGTCCAATCTAGCCTTTCTATTCTTGAGGCTTATGAGTGGCTTGCACCTTGCAGTGCACCCTCTGTATTTACTTTCATGCAGTCTTCTCTTTATGGTAGACTTGGATATCGATACGCCTACCCCCTGGAGAGTGTTGTTCACTTGGTTGGCTGTTGTGAAGTGGTTTCTCTTCACCATGGAAATGATTCTGCGATCATCCGCCACTGTTGCCTTCTGTGGACGTCAAGGTCTTTTTGCGTTGCTGAGTTCACCACTGCTTGCTTTCTTTCTCAGGATGTACCAAACTGTAGATTTTGCCACTCGTAATATTGTGGCAATTTCTCAGATGGGTTTTTTCTGTTTTCGCAGCTTAAGGATGGCTTCTTTCGCCTGCATGGAGAGCTCCTTTGACCGCATGTTGTCTGTTCACAGCAAAATCTTCCACATGCAAGCACCACACCTCAAATCAACTCTAGGCCTTTTATCTGCTTAATTGATAATAACATAATGACGGACTTGCCCACACCTGCCCATGAAATAGCATTTGCGTCAATTGTCCAATTACTTTTGAGCCCCTGAAATGAAGGGATTGTCTTAAAAAAATACTTTAGTTCCCTCACATTTTTATGCAATCGTTTTGTTCAACCCACTGAATTAAAGCTGAAAGTCTGCACTTCAACTGCATCTGAGTTGTTTCATTTAAAATTCATTGTGGTAATGTAGAGAACCAAAATTAGAAAAAAGTTGTCTCTGTCCAAATATTTATGGACTTAACTGTATAAAATAATTCTTGTACTTATTTCTTGACAGGATGTTAGGCCTTTTTTACTTTTCTGAACATTTCTGAACCAAAAGGAAAAAATATGAGCATATATCCCCAATACTAATATCTTTACATTTGCTGCCAGTGTCCTTTAAATTCGATTTTAAAATACTTCTATTTGTATATAAGGCTTTAAACAATTTTGCTTCTGCCTACATCTCAGAAAGCCTATTTCTTTATGTACCAAATTGCAGTCTTAGATCACAAATTCTGGTCTGCTCATCATTCCTAGATCTAAGCATAAAAGAACAGGTGAGTCTATGCACCACCCACACCTGCTCAATGTGCTGTATTCTGCAGTCACCTGGGGTACTGAAGGAAATGAGTAGGCCTTGGAAACCTTATTATCAGCTGTGCCCAGTGGAGGGTGGGTAACCAGCTGGCTTAGGTCATTCTGACTTTCATGATGTAGAAGCTGATGACCATCTGACTGAACTATTTGATTTGCTCTTTTTTGCTTTCTGACTTTGACCCTCTAGAGGTTCATTTTTCTCCTATGGCCCAGAAGTAGCTGATAAGGAAGCTAACCTTGATCATCAGTACTGTGCCCATGACATTATCTGTTATGACTGACCATGGATGCCCAAGAGGTATTCTATAAGAATGATGTTGACGACAGTTTTGTTCCCTCCCCCTGTTGTGACTTGCCATGTTTCAGGTATAATGGCATTTAAATAGACCTTTTTCAGTGTGTTTTTTTTTACTTAATTTAAGGTATGTATGTTAATGTTAATAGCTTCAGCAATCAACTGTTATTGCATTTTAGGTTAATGAAGAGTCTTATACAAAATTTTACTGAACAGATAATGACTTACTTCTTTGACAAGTGGTGCCTCTGTAACCAGGTGCACATTCACACGTGCCTTCATCAGGTGAGCATGAGGCCCCATTTTTGCAGTTGCATGGTACTGAACAGTTTGGCCCCCATCGCCCCTCTGCACATACACTGTCACAGTGGATACCTGCAGAAAACAATAAGAAATAAAAAAGTCAGATTATTGATATTAATCAATCAAGGTGATTAATGTGTACAATATTAAATACTCGGCGGCACGGTGGCACAGTGGGTAAAGCTGCTGCCTTGCAGTTAGGAGGTCCTTCCTGCGTGGTCCTTCCTGTGTGGAGTTAGCGTGTTCTCCCCGTGTCTGCGTGGGTTTCCTCCAGGTGCTCCGGTTTCCTCCCACAGTCCAAAGACATGCAGGTTAGGTTCATTGGTCATTCTAAATTGTCCCTAGTGTGTGCTTGGTGTGTGTGTATGCGCCCTGTGGTGGGATGGCGCCCTGCCTGGGGTTTGTTTCCTGCCTTGAGCCCTCTGTTGGCTGGGATTGGTTCCAGCAGACCCCTGTGACCCTGCAGTTAGGATATAGCGGGTTGGATAGAATAGAATAGAACTTAGAATAGGTACACTGCACTGGTCAGCAGTAGAATATAGCCAGAAAAGGAATGAAGAGATAAATTGTAACCAAAGCAACAACTTATAGGCTGTAACAGGGAAGTCAAAAAACAAATAGCCAACACATGTGTTAAAAATCGTAGTCAAATAGGCAGGGCAGAAATTACAAAGCCAAAAATACACATGTAACCATAGCCAAAACTTCAATCTTAAATCATTGTCAAATAGTAGAGCTGGAATTTGATAACCAGAAATATTTTAATACAACAAAAATTTTAAGTTTTAAGGTTTTGGTTGAATCCAATTAAAACAAACTAGGAAGTACATAACATCACCTTTATATTTATACTTTTAGCCTGCGTGTGATATGTTACATGGCACACTCTTCAGGTTGACATTACCAAGCAGTGACATAGTAACTGACCACTTATACTCCATACACCAATGAACAAATAAATAAATAAAAATTTCTGATAACTAGTTTATATCATATAGTTTAAAACACTGAAATGCTGGTGGTATAAGTTTGCTTTAGTAACATCAGGGTTACTATTCTGTAGAACCTTTCATTATTGTTGGTGCGGATTTTAAATTTAAGCATTATGTTTATGATGTCACCTCATTGCAATTCTGTGATAGAAACTTTTTGTGGCTGCCATATTTTATATTGTTTTTCTATGTTTACATCCATATTACAGTTTATACAGTCATCACTCATGGGGGTAATATGATGTACAATATCAAGTCACAGTATCACAACTGTAAAAAACTGTGTCATGCATGTCCAGACATCCTCTCTTTGGATCAAAAACAAAGAACCAAAAGCAGTTAGTGCTAGTGGCAGTTAGGGATATGAACTCTACTGCATTAGGATTCTTTGGTTAAAAACTTTTTGCGGGGACAGCAAAATTTAGTTTTGTGATTTGGGGGTTGACAATCTTTTCTTGCAAGTTCTTCTGCTTCTCTTTTGTCTGAACTCGAATTGTGTTTGCTTCTTTATATTTCCATTTCTCTGTCTCCCCCCATTCCCTCTCTATTGGTTTTGGATACTTAGCAACTTACAGTGTTTTTAATAACCAGTTTAAGAAAAATTAAAATAATAGGTTGGACATTAAATAAAGATAAATGGTACATTTTAAGTCTAATTAAATTTTAGGATTAGTATGTCTTGCTATTGATACCTGTTTAGCTGAACTTTCTATAGAAATATTAAAAATCTAATTACCTACAGTACATAGTTATACCTGCATTTTTTAACTTACACTGCATTTTTATCACTATTTAATTAATATTGTTTTTATCAGTATGCTGCTGCTGGAGTATGTGAATTTCCCCTTGGGGATTAATAAAGTATCTATCTATCTATCTATCTATCTATCTATCTATCTATCTATCTATCTATCTATCTATCTATCTATCTATC
>JANRMT010062837.1:3034956-3061813 GCA_026402145.1 Polypterus bichir lapradei
AGGAAACAGAAAACTCGCTTAGCTGGTAATAACACAAGCGGGGCCAGCACGTCAGTAAAACAAAACCTCAGAAGAAAGACAAAGTCACTTAGCCATTAATAATATCCCTTTTACTTTTCCTCCCACCGCTAATGCACAAGCGATACAAGCATGTCAGCAAATGGAATCCTCCTAGGAGAGAGATGCCCAGAGTTGTTCCTTTCAATTACCTGACATCTCTACATTTCAGTTTTTTTCTGACGATTTCAATGGTTTCTAGGACCCCAGGCTTTTTACAGCACAGGCTTACACAGCTAGTTAATATAATAATATATTTTTCTAAAATGAGTTTGCAAATACATCCACATATTCTGGTTTTTGATTAAAAATTTAAAACCTGAATAAAAATGTATGCACTATTTGTTTATATGGGTGATAAGATAAACCTCGATGAATAATTTGACACTCAAATTTAAAATATTCAATGGTACTGACTGACATCGTGCTGAATGTTTACTGCTTGTTTCAAACTTTTGTTATTTTGTGATGTTCTTACTGTTCTCAGTGGTCCAAAATTGTCCTTCACACTGCCACTAAATTTAAATTTACTGACCGACTTTAAAATTGTGTTAAAAGAAGAAATTCTTGGATGGTGAAGCCTGATAAACTTAATGCAACATTTTCTTTACAGTCCAGTTAAAGAATTAGATACAATATATATGTGATGATGCACCAACCAGTTGTCCATGCCCACTGAAACTGCTTTTAGTAAACAGCACTCCCATTTTACTATATATACTGCACCATATTCAGTCTCTTTCACAACATCCTGAAAATTGTCACATTTTGTACCACATGCATTATTTTCATGCACTGACTGACTGACAAGCAATTTAAAACTAGTGCCTTGTCCTCGCAAGCTCATCTGTCATTCTTTTATCTCTCTCCTTTTCTTATATGTGTGTTTGCTTGTCAGTCATCTCAGTTTGATTGCTTCACAGGTTGTGAGAGGAGAGATGTTGTCGTAGGGAGTATTTAGATTTTCCTTCCATAGAAATGAAAGCTCTCTTTAGTCCATCAATAGCATGTTTTAAATATTATACAATAAATAGTATACTAAAGAGAGGATGGTACATCACTTGGCACGGAATTTGTGCTAGGATTAACTTGGATAATTTTGCTTCACAATAATGTGGTGATCCAACACAAACATGTTTGTGACCCCATTTGGGTCACGACTCATAGTTTAAAAATCACTGCTCAACTGTATGTACTGTATATATTTTTTATTGCTTACAAATTTTATTGTTACTGTCATCATCTCTCTCTCTCTCTCTATATATATATATATATATGAAGCGGTAAACATCTGTCCATCCAGCATCTGTGTCTTAGCATAATTTCATCTGGCATCAACAAGAGAGTGGGAATGTCCGATGAACAAAGACAGGTGGTTAACATAAGATAGTAAGCCTTGAGGCATATGTGTATGTGTTCAGGGTCCACAACAGGGCTAAAATTTCCGATGAACAAAAGCCAAAAGATGCACAAAGAAAGAACAATGAAAGATATGAACAGAGATTCATAAATGATTTATGAGCTTAAAACAGACATAACATTTTACCATTAAGCCCGTATGATAGTAGAGTAATGCTTTATTCATTTTGGAATATTTATATTTTATTAATTTTTCATTTATAATACTTACACACAGAGTGGTGCCATTTTCGTTTTAGTATGAGTGCAGCCATACTTTTTTATCAACTGAGTCCATTACTAGTCTAACATTTGACCGATGTCACGTGTTACTTAACCTTGCTTTCTTAATTTTTTTTTACCCTAATGTTTGGCCCTTGTTTTGAGTTTTGGCTGTTGGTTTTCTCCTTCTGTATTTTTTTTTTGGTATCAGACCAGTTCCTCTTCGTTTTTACTTGAGCTCTGGATTTCCCTGAAAGCATGCCTTTTGTTGCTTCACCAAAACACATTTCTCCTCTTCACAAGTTTAATTAGGCATTACAATCAATTAGGTTTTGGTCCTATTAGCACACCAAGGTTTGTGTGGATTGCTTAACTCCATACTAAGGACTGCTGTAATGCGTAAGTATAAAACATTCCATGCACAGCAAAAAATCTACTAGTTTCAAAGAAACGTCTTCTGAGCCACAGTGATCACAGGTTTCATTTCCGACAAATTATTTAAATTAGAAATTAATTTCTATGATTACAAAAACACGTGATTAATTAGGTGGGATGGCACAGTGCGTATAATAACAATAATGTGGACTATTTCTGGAGGCTCAGCCACTATTCAGTACTGCCTGCAGCTACTACATTTTTGCTCCAGTTTATTAATTTGCCATGAAGGTTGCACCGGTTCTTTCAGTTTCTTTCAATTATGCGGTACAGGGTGTGCTTGGCTTAGAATGGCTATAAACCCCATATTTATTACCAGATTAAATAAAATTAATCTGAAGTGTACAATTATGGTTTAGTAAAATCTCAGTATACAGTATATGCTGAATTAAAAAAAATCTTTTAAAATGTATTTTAAAAGGGTCAAGAAAGAAAGTACAGAGATAGGAGTCACAGAAAATGAATGTTGTTTGTTTGTTTGTTCTTTTTTATAAATCCACCCATAAGCATCTGGTCTTCGTTTTAAACTGTGCAATAAAAGTGCACTTACGGTAAGTGAAAGTTTAATCATAGCTTGGCAAATAGCACAAACTACTAGACATTTTCAATATGGAAACCATTAAGAAAAATGTAGCTTTTCTGATAAATACATATCAGGAAATTTAAGCAATGGCTACCAGTTTTGCTTTGTTTGTTCAAAGCCTACAATAATGAAAGTTTACTGCCATCTAATAAAGCCATTGTCAGTAAAAAGACAATGTATAAAGTTATTGCTCAAGTTGATGAGTGGCCTTTAGTGTTTTCAGTACTACACTATTTTAAAAGTGATGAGTCAAACCAACGGATGAGGGACGTGGAAGTGGTGGAAGTTGGACCCTCACACCCAAGTGCATATGCCATGCTGAAGATGAGTCGCAGGTGCTGCACATTGAAAGGAAAAATATAATATTATATTTGAAGATGGTGAAGCATTTCTCTGAAGCATTATTTATTACCCTAGATTGACATCCCATGGCAATGTTTAGCAGCAAATGCAGAAACATTTCCATATTTGTCAGATTTACTGGAATATGAAAAATATCTTCTTGGAGGCATCCATTTCTGCACAAAACAAAAAATCCTGCCTCTGTGGCAGTCTCCCAGAGACATCTCCAGAAATAACACTGCGGATGAAATAGGAAGATTTCCAGATATCTGGCAATGTGTCATCGACATGGCTGAGTGCTACACAGAAGAAAAATATAATGCGGAGGTTTGTGCTTTTATACACAAATCTTTAGCAGTGTTGCCTATAATTATCTAATGAGCCTTGTAATTACAATCGTCTCTACCAGCAATTTTATCAGATCTTATCCTTTTTTATTGTATTTCATTCTCTTTTTTGTTTCACTTATTCAGAGACTTATACAAGGAAGGAACTATGGTGTATCAGAGAAAATGAATAATCATCTTCGCAAATCAAGCCTTTTATTTGCACTGCTTACAGGAATTGATCAAATGAGCGTACTTCAGACTCTTCAATTATTGTGACCATATAAGCCACTTATATATAGCATGCTAAAAGACTGATTTTCTTCTGAAACCATTGAAATATACTTTATCATCATATTTATTCTCTTAGCAGATGAGTTGTAACCTGAAGTAATTTGCAAAATTGTTTGTATGATATGTTTTGAGTATAGAAGTATCCTCATCCATACCTCTGCTTAGCTGAGTTCATGAGGTCACCTCAGTAAGTTCTTGTTGATCCTGGTCTTAATGCGTCAATGCGATAAACGGCACAATTTCCTTTGTTTTACTTTGATCTGTTTTGATCTCATTCATCAATATGCTGGTGTCATCTAAGACTGAAAATGCAATTACCAGACAATTCCTATTATGAAATATAAGGTGAGGATTCCTGGAACTAATAACTCTTTATAGTGGGCATTCATCAGATTCATGTGCATACCGGTCATAATGTCTTAACTTACATATTGAATTATTTTTGTTATCATGCCATTTGTCAAAGGTTAAGATTTTGACTTACTTAAATTTTGCCCAGTGAAAATATTTAGACACCTTGAAGTTTTGATTGTAATGTAAATTGTAGCAGAGTATTCCCTATGACAGTATGGCCAATTAATTACAGCACACAGTATGCATTTGCTATTTCATTCATTAGGATGCTTACCTAGAGTTACTATGTGTTCAGTGCCAGGCCATAAATCGCTTTTACAGGACTTTCTGTTTGTTCTTAGCCCAATATTTTATGACCAGTTATTAGTGAAATTATAATTAATGACTGTCCTTTTGAAATATCAAAAGAAATGATTACATAATGAGAAGTTGCCTTTCAATTGCTATATCTATTATTATTACTAGGGGGCTCTGCCCCTTGCTCACTTCACTTGTCAACCCGCTGGGGTGGGCTCTGGGCGCCCACTATCTCACGGCTAACCCTCTTGAATGGCGTCGGGCAGACCTCCATTAGAAAATGTGATTCTGTTGAAAGAGATGGTATACAGAAGAGTATGTGGGGCACAGGAGGAAGACAGTTTGGTCCTTAGTTATTACAGATAGAAAATCAGTTACCAATGAATAATAGAACATAGTAAAAAGTAAAAGTAAACAAGTAGAAGTAAAAAAGTAAAACATAATAAAAAGTAAATAAAAAATTAAATTACATTAATGCCTCATCAAAAACAATATTATGAATTACTTTATCCTCCAACTAAATTCTATAAATGTTGCTTTTTTGCATTTCTGTTTGCATATTGTTCGGGATATTTTTCTCTTTCTCATTTATCAGACATTTCACTTTGTACTTGCTGTGTATTATATGCAGCTGGTTTTTATTCATTTTCTTTTTTTTTTTTGACATTCATTATCAGTTCTTGTAACTCTATTTCTATTGCATTCTAAAATGTAACGCTCTTCAATAGGTAAATTGCTTTTCTGCCTTGCCATTATAACTGACTGCATTGAAGGGCAAGTTAGCAATGAGAGTTCCACAGGGTGGAACTGACAGAGGATGTGTGCAGTAGGAGTAATGATTGGGTGAGCCATGTGGAGAGGAGTGGTCAAGGCTGAATAACGTGAACACAACGGAAATGTTTTTAATATAAGAGAGAGATCATTATGTGAGGATTAAAATGAATAGGCTTTTACTTAAGTATGAAGCATTTTGTCTAATTTCCCCTACTCTTTTTTTAATTCTCCCTTCAATACAATTTTAATTACTGTTTTCAACTTTGTGGCAGGCTATTAAAAATCACTTTAGAGAGTTATTTGCTTTATTCCCTATATTAGCTGGAAGTTTTCTCTAATTTTATGGCATTACAATACATACTAATGCCAAATGCTCTACATCTGTGTATGCACTTTAATAGATGGTGCTATAGCAAACCCTACACTGAAGTTAAGTCTGTGTCTTGTGTTATTATTAAAGACAGAAACAATAAACTGCCTCCCAGAAACAGAAAAAAGCAGAAAGGGAAGGAGAAGGTCTGAATCCAACATGGTTATGTTTCATGGGGTGCACTGTCAGCTTCTGGCAGATCTGCAAGGCGGAATGTTTGGCAGTTAGGAGATGGAAAAGAAACGGTACATTTAGTTTGGAAAATGTGTTTGGAATTTCCATGTATCCATGCATCCATCCTTATTCTAAACCCAATTCATCTCAATTAAGGATTACAGGGGTGAAAGGCTAAAAATCAACAGCATCAGGGAGAAGGCAGGGGCCATGCCCAATGCAAGTCATTAGTGAATTTCTCTTATACGTCAGGTTCCACTGATAAAACTGAGCTAATCTAGATTAAACTTTCATTGTTATTACTGTCATTATTAGTTTTGCATGTAGATTAGCACATTCAAGTATGAATTTCTCTGTACTAGGTACACATGGCAATAAGGAATCTATAAATCTATATTGACCCTTTATTATTATGTTTACAATTATTAACACTACTGCTATTGCTACTACTAGGACTAATGTTAATGATGGAATCTACTAAAATGAGAAAATAAGATAGCAATTATTTTTACCAAACAAAGGAACATGTTACATCTTTACCTAAGATGAACCCTGAATGAATAAACCATCCAGCATAATTCCATGTATAATCCCTCCCTGTCTCAAGAAACTAATGCTCCTTTTTCTTTGCCACTATAATCCTTCAATCAAATATTCTGAAGAAAAAAGGATAGCACTGGTTGTAAATCTGCTGCACTGAGCAGCCACTTTGTTTCATATACTTTTTTACAATTATTTTGCAGAAGTGTGTCAAGAAACACTACTGGGGCTCCTTTATACCAACAGCAATATGCCTGCATAATGCCTCACCTATTTTATGTATTTATTTATTCAAAGAGCTTCTGTAAAAAGCCAAATTTCACCCTAGGTACATATAAAGTTATATCTATCTATCTATCTATCTATCTATCTATCTATCTATCTATCTATCTATCTATCTATCTATCTATCTATCTAATTTAAATCACATAAATCATATAGTTGGCAGTGTCCTCTTCACATCTGCTGTCTCTATTATATGTTCTTCAAAACTCTGCTACAAAAATCATCGCACATGTTCACAGCACTCCAGTGAACACATAACATTTGTTCTATCCAGTCCTTAGTAGTTCCATATGGTTCTAGGATTATGTTTAAAATACTGTTGTTAATTTATAAAACATGTGACTTTTGTTGTGCCAGACTACTGTATTTCTCTTTCTGCCCAATCCAGTTTACTAATCCCAGCAATGCTGTTGTGCGCTCAAAAAATCTATGACTGTATCTGCAGTTCTATTTCAGTTAGAATTACCTTGGTATTAGATCAACTTACTCCATCCAGTTTTTTTAAAGCCAGCTTTAAAAGTTAACATTCAATAATAGAAAAAGTAAAAAGTAACCATTTATTACCCTTTCAGCTCAACCTCTCTGTTCAGGAATTTATAACATAATTATGCATCCTACTTTATGTTATTCATTCCGCGTCTTTTAGCGCTGTGTATTTTATTCCTAAACGCTTTATATGTTGCTAGGTGGCAAGTGGCATATAGGTTAATTCTACAGCCTTACAACTTCTTAGGATTATATTTACAGTAAATCCTGCACCGTTGCTGTATCTGTGGAGGTTGCACATTTTTCCTCTCTCTGTTTTTGTCATTTCTCCAAATGTTTCAGTTTTCCTCCCAAATCCCTAAAGACATGTGTTATAGGTTAACTGGTGACTCTGAATTAGTCCAGTGGAGATGTGTGTGCCCATGATGGACTGGTACCTCATCCAGAGTTGCTTTCTGTCTTGCACCCACTGTTGCTCCATGTGACTGTGAAAGTTAATTAAGTATTTGCTACATGAAAGGATCAATGGGTGGACAAGTTGCCTTAAATGACCTAGAGTTAGCAGGGCTGGTCCAATCAAAACTTATATGCTATATAACGGGACAACACTGGCCAGCTTCCCATTTGCAGAAATGTCATTAGTTTACTTTCTTGTCTAAAAAATACATGTTAGGAGTTTGTAGAAGTAATTTATAGCTTCTTTGAGGATACCAGCACACATTTCAACCAATGCCTTTAGTCTTTTATTTATACATTCTTTTATTTATTTATCACTCTCTACAATCTCAAAAAATCATTAATTATAACCTAAAACATTCCCTATAGCTTTTACAAATGTTAGCTAATTAGATTAAATTAGATTAGATAAACTTTATTAATCCCAAGGGGAAATTCAGATGTATACAGCAGAAGAAACTTAAAAAATACAGATGCAAATGTCAATCATACAACCAATCAATCAATAAAGGAATTAATCAATAAATAAAAATAAATATATTGTGCAGAAATTTTTAAATTAACTTAATGAATATTGTCAGAGGGAAGCATTGAATGGGGCTGCATGGTGGTGCAGTGGTAGTGCTGCTGCCTCGCAGTAAGAAGACCTGGGCTCGCTTCCCGGCTCCCACCTGCATGGAGTTTGCATGTTCTCCCCGTGTCTGCGTGGGTTTCCTCCGGGTGCTCCGGTTTCCTCCCACAGTCCAAAGACATGCAGGTTAGGTGCATTGGCGATCCGAAATTGTCCTTAGTGTGTGCTTGGTGTGTGGGTGTGTGTGGCCTGCCCGGGGTTTGTTTCCTGCCTTGTGCCCTTTGTTGGCTGGGATTGGCTCAAACAGAGCCAATCCCTGCCAACTCTGTACACCCCGTGACTCTGTAGTTAGGATATAACGGGTTGGATAATGGATGGATGGATGGAAGCATTGAATTGCCTGATAGCAGTGGGCAGAAAAGAGCCCTAGAGGCGCTTCTTAGCAAGAGCCTGTGTATAAAAGTGCTATGAGAGGGGGAGAGGATGGAGCAGATCTTTCATGATGGCAGCCAATTTTGCCACCATCCCCTTTTCCTCAACAGCTTCCAGTGTGTCCAGGGTTTGCCCTGTGCTGAAGCAGAATTTCCTGATAAGTTTGTTCAGACATTGTGCATCTTTTGAGCTCAATTTGCTTCCGTAGGAGACTGCAGTGTAGAACACCACACTGGCTACTATGGACCGGCAGAACATTTCCAGCAGCTTGCAGCATACACAAACGACCCGAGCATCTTTAGCAAGTATAGCCTGCTCTGGCCCTTCTTGCACAGTACCTCTGTGTTGTCAGACCAGACTAGTTTGCTCTCTGTATGAACCCCCACGTACTTGTATCTCTGAACCACTTCCATGTTCTCCCCCTGAATGAGGGCTGGTCTTGGTGGTTCCTCTGCCTTAAAATAAGCAATGTTTACAATATTATTGGTTCCATTTTCTTGTCTTTTTGTTAGTCAATAATGATATTATATATATTTCAAGTTTGCATTTTAGCACATATTAACAAGGGCAAAATAGACCTAACATTGCTTCTTTTCATATGGAACCCCAAGAAAAAAATCATGCAAACAGAAGAACATGCAAATGGCACTGCAATCCAAATGCTGTGATAATACATATATATATATATATATATATATATATACTGTATATATATATATATATATATATATATTCATTACATGTTATTTTTTTCACTGGCATCACATGTAAGTGCACCTGATGATGCCAGAGATTTTTCCAGACCCCTAAATTAGACTATTGTTATAATAAGAATTTATCACAATTTTCCACTGAATTATTTCATTACAGGTGCTTACTGTTTGCAGCTCACGTATCAGGACATGGCTTACTACCATGGTCACAGGCCAGGTTTTATAGGAAAAATACCGGCATTAGCAAAGACAGATGTTACTGCATGAAAACTGCAGAACGGAAATTGTTACGGGATAACTGGCAGTTTGTCAAAAGCCGATTTTAAACATGTGTTAAACATGTTTTCCCTCATTTGTTTTAATTTATGGAGCCAGTAAATTTCAGCTCGGATCTTTTACAAATCACTAACGACTGAGAAAATTGACAAGCTGCAGCACACAGTGATTCATGCTAGATATTTTAGATCATAACACAGTAAACCCATTTTTCAGTCAGTAACTTATTTTTAGGAGTTTCAATATTTTTTTAAGTAAGCTCTGGAAATGATGATGCACTTTTTGTCCACTGTATTCTTTGCATCAAGAGGACTGTAAGTCATTACTGGTACCCACATGTGTCTCCAGCTGGTTCAGTGCCATGCGACGAGGCGATTGTAGAGGACAATTTTTGCCCAGTAATTAAAATAATCAGTCTGGCTCCACTCGGTTTGTTCAAATGATAGCTCCAGGACAGGACTTGCACAAATAATACAACTTGTCTCTACAGTATATGATGATAAGTTACAGACATACACAGTCCATTCAGCTTACTCTTTAGAAAACAATATATTTTGTTGAATTGAAATTGCAGCATACATGGTAAATGGATAAATGCCACCTTACACTAGATACTTTTAAAGTAGCCTAAAAAAAGTATCATATTATGTTTAGACCTTCAGTGATTTAATAGTATTGTTATGCATAATGATTGAGCATAAAGCTGAAGTGCCTCCTGTGTGGAGTTTGAATATTCTTCCCTTGTTCATGTTGGGGTTTCTACTTTCTTCCCATATTATATTCTTTCATAAGTCATAATTGATATTGATGAGAACAGGCCATTCAGCCCAACAATCTTGTCATTCTTATTCACCTAATTTCTCCAAAATTACAACTGAGTCTAGAAGGTCCCTAAATTAACAAAATTAGCCATCCCCCGTGGCTTCGCATGCGTAGAAGTGAAACAGGACAGCGAGGAAGGCCCTGCCTGGCTCCCTACTCCTGACATTACGCTTCCCCCTCTCCTTAGCCCGCAGCCTCTGTCTCGGATTAGCGTAAATTTATCGTTCCTGCAATCAAACTATGATTCTTAGCGCGATGAGAGAAGTCAAAAAATCAACCGGAATGTTCAAGCAAATTCTAGAAAAAAGCTTGATTGTTAAGTATTTCTGTTATTAAGGTAGCTAAGCAGATGTAAGATACACCTCCAGGCTGGTGCGTGAGTGAGGAGGACCCCACCCCCTTTCCCTCGGCCCGCTGCGTCTCTCTTGGATTTGCGCAAATAAATCAGTACTGCAAGTGAACTATGATACTTAGGGAGATGAGAGAGGTCACAAAATCTACCAGAATCTTCAAGCAAATTATAGAAAAAAACCTGATCTAAATCCATTAAATAGTGAAAAGCAGATAGACAGACGTTGAATTTTATATATATATATATATATATATATATATATATATATTTATATTGGATCTTGATCTTTGTTTGTCCGCGAATGAATTAGAAGAAGAAGCACTAGATGGCACTAGAGAGACAGGTAAAACATAGGCATTGCATTAAGAATCTCCTCCAGGCTTATACTACTGAAGACTGTAGTACTCCAGTCACACCTCAAAACACAGACATTCAAACTAAACAAATTGTTGTGCTTTAAATTAACTAAAGAGATCTTCATTTAGATCTTGATCTTTGTTTATCCGAGAATTCCACGCATACGTAGATCACCTTTCAGTTTAGTACGTTGTTGTTACTCACTGATGTCAACAATGTGCCGGAATAACGAAAGGGGTGGTGGACAGTGTTACGCTGGTTAGCTCTTGAGGCCTGGTAAGAGAATGAGATTGCCGAAGATAAAAGGTACGTGCCTACGTAACATATGGATGGAAGAAAGACAGTGGGTAAAATGAATGACAACGTAACAGCACGTTCCGGAAATTATTATTGTTACGTTGTAGCCAGCGAGTGCTGCGCATCTCACAGTTGTACCGTGGCTTGCTCACATGTCAGTGAAGTGATCCCTATTTATGCTTTAAAGAGCCTGGATACCTATGTGTCCCCCTTTAATAACCATTGCTCCGTGTATATTGCCTTACTCTTTGTATTGCCACAAAGCAACCTGCGAAATTAGAGAAAGGTTGAGAAGAGATCATGAGAGGAAACTACAGCGTCGTGAAAACGAGACGGACTGTGAAGGGACAGAAGCAGAAATGCTGCTACACAACCACATAATTACGATTCGGACAGTGATTCCGAGTAGGACGTTCCTATCGAATCAATCACAAAGGGCCCAGTTCACGACTGGCAGCCACGTTTCACACATGGCGCACATGTTTGGCGCACATGGCTAGTATATATATATAGAGAGAGAGAGAGAGGTGTTTGGAGGCATATAATTTACCTCTTTGTCACTTGGGCACACTGAGTTAAATGTTGAGGCCATTGATCAAAATGTATTGTATAACCACACGAAGTACATTGTTGTTCCAGACACAGCATCAACATGTTTATAGAAAGAGAGCAAGATTTCACTAGAGGGTCAGTTCCATAATATGAAAAAGGACATTGCACAAGTCTTACAGTAAGGACATATACATAAAAACATCAGACGATATTCTTTTTCACAGCTGAAGCATTTTTAACATGCTTTCACCCACACATCCATTTAACCTCCCTGTTTGTCCATACAAGGCCACAAGAAGGAACAATGAACAAAAGCATGCAACAACAATAGCAATTACATTTTTCCAAACCGCTTTGTCATTAGTGGCTATAGTCCTGTTTCCTCACCACATGTCACGTCTTTCCTTTCTCTGTTCTTTCTTTAATAACCGAATTCACTGGCTAATTATATATTGACACCCTAAAGTTTGTTCTCTTGTCTTGAATAAGCAAAATATTACTATTCCTGCTCTCTGACTGTGCATTAAACAGATCAGTATATAATACATAAAAACACATATCGGTATATGTGCATATATTCACATATTGGTAAGGACTCTTTGTGCAGCCTTGAGTATAACTGCATCCTTTTTTCCATTTGCCTGGTAAAGTTGCAATCCACATTTAGAATGTGGCTTACAGTGCTCTTGTGGCTATATAAAGTGTTCATCCTCTTAGTCTTTTGTACATTTTCTTCGTCAGTATGCTTAATTTTAATGTATTGGAACCAAATATTTGCCACTGAACAACAAAATGTTATAATATTAAAGTGAAAAAACATTTCTACAAATTGTCCAATTTGTGAAAAGGTACAGTAGTCACTTTACTAAGACACACCCAAAAACAGCCAAAATGCTTTAGTATGGTGTTCATAATTCAAGACACAACACAAAATACAGTTGGACTATGATTTATAAAATGCATGCTATAATATAAATACTGTCTGCTGATTAGATTTCTTTTAGAATAAAAAACTTAGCTGATTAGATTTCTTTTAGGATAAAAGACTTTTCACATTCCCCTCCTACAACAGCTCCAAACGGCTAAATTCTAAAGCTGGCAGTGGTCTACATGAACTTTTCTTTTTAATGTCTGTAACTCCTTCCCGACTTCTGACCATGTGAGTTTCTTTCTCGTCTGCCCAGACGTGCCATCGACTATTTTGTATCCCAGTGGGTGTGGTTAAAAAAGAAATCTGTGGTTTGCTGCAGGCTGCCTTGAAGTGTGGCTTTGAAAGGCTGTTATTAACTCATAAAAATGCACTTGTGTTGCTATTTCTGTTAGTTTGTCGGCTGCCTAAATATACGGTTCTGTCTGATAATATTCTTAATTACCATCTGAGAGGCTCTTCTCATGGAGTGATGATGCACATCCGGGTCTGAAAAAAATATGTGGGTTCTTTTTGAATTCTTTTAAATGGAAAGCAGGTGTGAACTAATATAAAGTGGGGGTTTACATCTGAAATTTGCAAATAGAGCTGCTTGCCAATTGTGTAGAGGAAAGGTTTAATTGAAGCCATCTCTCATAACTGTCCTTTACTTGAACTGTTACTTTAAAAAGTTACTTTATTTAGAGGGATATTCTAGTGTCTCTTGTTTATCCCGCTATGGGTAACAGAACAACCTTGCTTGACCCTGGCGTCAAGTCATCTGTACTGTGTGAATAAACTAGAACTCCCATAAACAGACAGTGCATGTGAAGTCCACAAAACAGACACCAGACCTAGCAATCAAGCCCAAAAAAACATAGCATGCTGCCAAATTCAAAATGCATCATGTTTTGGGTAAAATAAAAAAACTATATATGCAACACATCAGATGAGACATAAAATAACAAAAATAAAACTGTCATTTAACTTAAACCGGCTACCAACTTAGCAAAACTGCCAAAAGACACACATTTGCCAGTCTGCCTGTTTCTCTAAGGGTTTGTGAAGCCCTAGTGATTCATCCCCAAAGCTTCACTTCACATGATGAAAATGAAGCAAAAAAACCACAAGCCCCGAAGAATGTATCCACTTGCACATGCTGGATTTAGTCCACAGTCTGGTGGTAACGCGTCACCATCCTGCAAATAACTTCTGAAAACTTTCCATTTACTTGACTGACTTTCTCAATGAACTGTTTGTTTGACTGGATAAAAAAATGCAGATTGAAATTAGAAAATGTTGAAAAGATTTGCAGTTAATAAATTACAATTAAAGAAGTATAAATGAGTTACTTCCCCACTGCCTATCAAAATACAGTATCATAAAATGAACATTTCAAATATTTTATTGGTATGCTGGGATAATAGGATTAAGGATCAGCATTCAAACAGACAGAGTGGCACAGACCTTCTCAAATTTAAAGTGAATATTGAATTATTCATGTATTATTTTTCCAGGCCTGCTTGTGGGAAGCTGGAACCAATACCAACAAGACTGGACACAAGACAAGACCAGGGCTGCCACTCATGCATACTTCCATAAACTTCCACACCCAGCAAATTCACAGTCACTAATCAATCTAACCTGCACAAGGCTGGGATATGGAATGAAAACCCAATTACCAGGGCAAAACAGCTACACACACAGTGGACAAGGACAACATGCAGCTCCTCACAGACAGTGATTATTCTGGGATATCATCAAGCAGTGAGAAAGAAGTACCAATTACTGCGTCTCTCTGCCACTTCGTATTACATTCTGGTGCCCACCTAACCCAGTTGAGGGCCAAGGGAGCAAAGCCTATCATGGGAACAAGTCAGGAAATTGCTTTGGAGAAGACTCACCAGGCTCAGGTTGAAGTTGCCAATCAAATTAAAAAGGACATCTTTAGAAACTTGGGGGAAAGGTCCCTGCAGACATTTAAATTCTCCACATGCAACATCCAGACATGGAATTTGAACCCATGATACAAGTGTTGGTAGCACCACCCACAGTGCAACCATTGTATTATAATATTAAAATAGTATTGTGACGATCCGGGTAAATAAGAACAGGAGCACACACAGCTATCAGGGTATCTCTGATTTTATTTTGTTTACTCGGTCTTATACAAAAATAAAGCACTCTCGTTGACTCCGCAATTCTGGGGATCTTTCACCCAGCACACCTCCGAAAAACAAAAAAAATACATCCCCTCCAAGGTGTGTCTGCCCCTTACAATTAGAAATTTCCCCTTCCAGCCCTCCTGTTCCCTCAGACAAGGTTAGAAAGCACTGCCTGCACGTTACAGTATTAATAAAAAGAGATCTGTTACAAATAATCACTTTTGGATGCCCTAGAAACTATGCCTAGGGAAAACTGCTGTTAAGAACTGCTATGGCAGTACAGTATACTTAGAGCGTCTTCTTGGTGGCCATGTTTGCTTCTACATTTCCAAGCCCCATATAGCATTTAAAGGAATAAACATCCCCCCAGGTGGGCTTTCCTTCTTAATATCTGGTAGAAAACCATGAATAATGATTGGATTCCCAGAAAGACAGACAGACGGAGTTTACAGTGCATCCGGAAAGTATTCACAACGCATCACTTTTCCCACATTTTGTTATGTTACAGCCTTATTCCAAAATGGATTCAATTCATTTTTTCCTCAGAATTCTACACACAAAACCCCATAATGACAACGTGAAAAACGTTTACTTGAGATTTTTGCAAATTTATTAAAAATAAATAAATTGAGAAAGCAAATGTACATAAGTATTCACAGCCTTTGCCATGAAGCTCAAAATTGAGCTCAGGTGCATCCTGTTTCCCCTGATCATCCTTGAGATGTTTCTGCAGCTTAATTGGAGTCCACCTGTGGTAAATTCAGTTGATTGGACATGATTTGGAAAGGCACACACCTGTCTATATAAGGTCCCACAGTTGACAGTTCATGTCAGAGCACAAACCAAGCATGAAGTCAAAGGAATTGGCTGTAGACCTCCGAGACAGGATTGTCTCGAGGCACAAGTCTGGGGAAGGTTACAGAAAAATTTCTGCTGCTTTGAAGGTCCCAATGAGCACAGTGGCCTCCATCATCCGTAAGTTGAAGAAGTTCGAAACCACCAGGACTCTTCCTAGAGCTGGCCGGCCATCTAAACTGAGCGATTGGGGGAGACGGGCCTTAGTCAAGGAGGTGACCAAGAACCAGATGGTCATTCTGTCAGAGCTCCAGAAGTCCTCTGTGGAGAGAGGAGAACCTTCCAGAAGGACAACCATCTCTGCAGCAATCCACCAATCAGGCCTGTATGGTAGAGTGGCCAGACGGAAGCCACTCCTTAGTAAAAGGCACATGGCAGCCCTCCTGGAGTTTGCCATAAGGCACCTGAAGGACTCTCAGACCATGAGAAACAAAATTCTCTGGTCTGATGAGACAAAGATTGAACTCTTTGGTGTGAATGCCAGGCGTCACGTTTGGAGGAAACCAGGCACCGCTCATCACCAGGCCAGTACCATCCCTGCAGTGAAGCATGGTGGTGGCAGCATCATGCTGTGGGGATGTTTTTCAGCAGCAGGAACTGGGAGACTAGTCAGGATAAAGGGAAAGATGACTGCAGCAATGTACAGAGACATCCTGGATGAAAACCTGCTCCAAAGCGCTCTTGACCTCAGACTGGGGCAACGGTTCATCTTTCAGCAGGACAACGACCCTAAGCACACAGCCAAGATATCAAAGGAGTGGCTTCAGGACAACTCTGTGAATGTCCTTGAGTGGCCCAGCCAGAGCCCAGACTTGGATCCGATTGAACATCTCTGGAGAGATCTTAAAATGGCTGTGCACCAACGCTTCCCATCCAACCTGATGGAGCTTGAGAGGTGCTGCAAAGAGGAATGGGTGAAACTGGCCAAGGATAGGTGTGCCAAGCTTGTGGCATCATATTCAAAAAGACTTGAGGCTGTAATTGCTGCCAAAGGTGAATCGACAAAGTATTGAGCAAAGGCTGTGAATACTTATGTACATGTGATTTCTCAGTTTTTTTTATTTTTAGTAAATTTGCAAAAACCTCAAGTAAACTTTTTTCACATTGTCATTATGGGGTGTTGTGTGTAGAATTCTGAGGAAAAAAATGAATTGAATCCATTTTGGAATAAGGCCGTAACATAACAAAATGTGAAAAAAGTGATGCGCTGTGAATACTTTCCAGATGCACTGTATATATATAGAGAGAGAGAGATATAATGTAATATAATGGGCTACAGGGGGCACTCAGCTGCACAAATCCAACACCGACAGATGTAGGACACAAGTTCAGCCACATGAGATTTTTATTTTTCTTGTGGGAAATGCTTTTCCACCATTTCCCACCTGACCAGCACTGTGCACAGTCCAAACACCAAGCACTTTGCATTTGCCTTCTCATTTCTTCTCTCTTTTTTCTTTCTCTCCCTCTCTCTCTCTTTCTCTTTCCGCCTTCACTCTTCCTCTGGCAAGCGTCATCCTCTCCCTCCCGACAATGGCTCCTCGAGTAGTGGCAGCAGGCTTCTTTTATACTGCACATGGGAGTACTTCCTGTGGCTGGTCCGGTTAGCCTGATCCAAAAGCACTTCCAGTTGAGGTGGAAGACCAACAAAGTAGGGCTCCCCAGTTCTTTCAGCACCACTTGGCAGAACCCATTGACCCTAACCCTAACGCATTGTATTCAGGTGGAGTGGTGAATCTGAGGCTAAGGATCTGCGCTGGTATCCTGAGGGTGCCGGTTCGAATCCCCGTCACTGCCAAAAGAGATCCTACTCCGGTGGGCCATTGAGCAGAGTCCTTAACCTTCAATTGCTCCACGGCCGCTGTACAATGGCTGACCCTGCGCTCTGACACCAAGGGGTATGAGAAAACTAACAAATTCCTAATACAAGAAATTGTATAAGGTGAAATAAAGAACAACAAAAAAAAACCAAAGAGGGCTGTACCATATTCTAACTCCCATGTTGCTTTGGTGAAGTCCGAGGCACGCTACAACAGGACCGAGGGGGGCTACCATCTAGTTCTCTGGGGGAAATTTTGTCCTGTGCATGTTCTCTCCCTTGGTCCTTCCATTACATAGGCACCACGGCCATATATACAGTACAGTGGTACGTCGATATACGTCCTTAATCTGTTCTAGATCCTTTGACTTATACCAAACAGGACATATACCAAACAAATTTTTTCCCATAAGAAATAATGGGAAAATGACTAATCCGTTCCCATGAAAAAAAATCCTATCGTTATTGGCATATTATACTTTGATGGGGTTGTATCAAATAATTTAAACACTGCTTAATACTAAAATACATAAATACAAAAGCAATTAGATGAAATAAATTAAAATTTAACCTCACTTTACTTTTTAATAACGTCTTTGTTTTTCACAATCGTAGATACCGTCGTTCTTGGCAAACGGTATGCAGCAGCCAAGTCCCAGATACGCATACCACCTTCATACTTTTCAACAATCAATTCAAATTTATGCGAAAAAACACAAAATCACATGAAAATTCACAGAGAGTTATAGCATGTACTGACTGACGTATTCCAAACAAAGGTTGTATACCAAACAAAATTTTTCGCATCCAAACAGGACGTATACCAAGTTGGATTTATTCCAAAACAGACGTATACCGAGGTACCACTGTATATATATTTAGAGAGAGTCACACACGCATGCCTGGGAAACAAGTTCAGGGCTTGTGAGCTTATAATTTCACCCTAAGTCAAGGGTTGATGCTGTCTTGTAATGCTTCTCAGCTCCTTCACTCTGCAGATCCTGAAACTAACATATCACCGGCACATGACATCACTTCTGATGCAGGGGCTCCAAAACCCACCCCTTCCGCCTCACCAACTTCATAAATGGAGCTGCTCACCATCTTTTTCTAGTCTGATTGGTATTGGTTTATTATTTTCACACCAGAATATATGGAGTTTGCCATCACAAAAGGAATGTGATGTGCTTATGTTGTTGAAAAGTGAATTTCACAAATGGAAAAAGTTTGTTTCCTTATTTTAATATATTTTTTATGCATGGAATACACATTACCTGGAGTACTCACACATTTTGTGTGTAGTTTTAACAATTTCTCAAACAAAAAGATGATTACTTGATTTTATGTTAACATTTATTACAGGGATTTATTCAAATGACACATAATTATTTCACTTTATAACTGAAAAAAATAACCTACAATGATTTGTGTTCAGTTGTTTTTGGTGTATTCAGTTTTACATTATACAATTTATTTTTATTTTGATCAGTTACATCATGACAGTGTTTTTCAGTAAAAGTAAGTAATCTTTATCCAAGTCAAGTGCCTACTTATTTCCTGGATATATGAGTCTAATCATAACTGAATATGAAAAGTCATTCAAAAAAACATTTAAAACTACAGAAATTTAATGTACCTAGACTGGGTAGACAGAACAAATAGGAGTAAATGACACAAACTCTTACACATTCATTTTTTTAACTGTTCTACTGCAGATTTGACTTAAAAATATTTTTTGGTTGTTCTTATTTCCCTATTCTTCCTTGAGATGACCTTGTTTTGGATTTAAAGAGAATCAATAGGCTCGCCTGTAGGCCATGGGGTAAACCTTTACTCCATGTGCAGTAATAAAGCACAAAAACTAAATCTAGGTTATTCCTGCAGACTTCTAATTAAATTTAGACTGTGAACCACAATATATCATTACAAGCTTCATTTGATATATTTAATTAGAGCGAACAAATCAATGGTGTTAGTAAATAGTATTCTAGGCATCCCCTCTTTCAACATACAGTATGATGAATAATGTTGAATAATGTTTTCAGTTTTGTCACTTTAAGCTTATTGCTCTTCTTGTTTTATTCACTTTGCACTATTTTTATTTTCTGTTTTTTGGTAGCTACTGATTAAAATGATAATAAAATGTAAAATGTATTGTTTAATGAAGGTTTTTCTGAAAATTCTAAATGCAATATGGCTTTAAAATACATAATAATATAATAATTTTTAGAAAGTACATAGAAAAATCACATGATGTTAATTTTGAAATGTTCATTAGACTGAAGGGGGGCATCATTGGTGAATCTATGGACACTGCTGAGATCCTTCCTTTCTGTCCAAGTATGATAAAGCATGACCAAGGAAATGTTTGTGACAGATAAAATAATTCTGTCTCACAAGTGGTTCAAATTATATTTTACTAATAAAGACATTTTTTAATATGTCCTTATGAGAAAAAAAAAAATTTGGATGTGAACATCACTAGGCGGGCAGCACGGTGGCGAAGTGGGTAGTGCTGCTGCCTTGCAGTTAGGAGATCCGGGTTCGCTTCCCAGGTCCTCCCTGCGTGGAGTCTGCATGTTCTTCCCGTGTCTGTGTGGGTTTCCTCCAGGTGCTCCGGTTTCCTCCCACAGTCCAAAGACATGCAGGTTAGGTGCATTGGCGATTCTAAATTGTCCCTAGTGTCTGCTTGGTGTGTGTGTGTGTGTGCCCTGCAGTGGGCTGGCGCCCTGCCCAGGGTTTGTTTCGTGCCCTGTGCTGGCTGAGATTGGTTCCAGCAGACCCCCGTGACCCTGTACATAGTGGAATGGGTGGACATCACTTGGCTTTGTGCCCTAGGAACAAAGTTACCCAAACTATTCTATAGCATTTCGGTAATTATTTACAACTCTGATGATGATCTTTCTGATCATAAAATAGGTCATTATGATAGCAAATAACAAGAAGAATTCATAATTAATTGTAGAATTATGGTATTTGAGGGTTCCTCTAAAGTGCATGTTTCTCTTGCATTATTTGTCTCAAAAACTAATCAACACATCGTCATCTCATAGCAGGCTTTAAGTTTTGAGTTTGGAATTTTTCCGTCCAGCTGTTTTAGCTCTAGACCATTCTCAAGATACTGTGAAGACACACACCCGTCATAGAGATATCGATGCTTTCGGTATCAGGAGACTCCAAAACATCAAGATCCATCGAAAACTGGAGATCAAAATTTTTGAGAAATCTAAAGCTATCACTCCTCCCCCATAGATGATAGGTTATGGTGGGGGAGGGTGCAAAGCATAAAACGATTTGATTTTCTTGGAAGCAACGTTTTTTGGATTCTCCAACTAGGAAAAATGTGTAGACTGAAATGTGATGGGTGTCACTCTATTGGAACATTTCTGGCAGTATCATTTAAGGTGCTTATGCATCCTAATCCAGAGTGTCTCCTAAAATATATCCAGTTCCAAATTTGTTACATGAGATGGATTTTTATTGCCGTTATTCATGAATGATCTACAAAGGGTGTCTAACATTTCACTGTCTGCTTTATACAGCCTGATATAACAGAAACACGGGGCAACAGTGAAGTAGTAACACAAATCAAATGTCTATTTCTTCTCCACATCCAGGAATTAGCCAACCCAGAAAAAAATCTATGAGACTGGTTCACATTAACCCAACACTTTGCTGCTTTGCTCCACCACAGTATAAAGCATCAGTGACCAGATGACAACAGATAATTGATTTCATAGCTGACAGCCACACCGGTGCTGATCCTACGTAGCTCTTTCATTGTGACACTATTGCAATAGTTTTGTATCATTACATTGGGATTTTCCAACTTATGATTGTAAACATCTTCTTTCTCTTTGTCTGTTCTTTTCACATGTGTTTCAAGTCTCTTTAGTGTGTTTAGATACTGTATAGCAAAACCCAGCTTATTACTGCAAAAAATGCCTATACAAAACCTAAAAAAAACACATTTTTGGAGTAAGCAAAATGTACTTTACTTAAAATAAGATATCTATATATATAAAATTATTTTTGCATTTGAAACGGAAATTACGTATGGCCACAACAGTCAGGTTACACAGAGAAAGTCAGACAGAAGCAGATCGAGAGAGAAGGCTCACAGGCTCGCTGATCAACGTATATGACAATCACAATTGACGGCCTCACAAACACCCGAACAACATGCTTACGTATGACCACAGGAGTCATGTTACACAGAGAAAGTGAGACAGAAGCAGATCGAGGGAGAAGGCTTGCAGGCTCGCTGATCAACGTATACGACAATCACAATTGAGGGCATCACAAACACCCGAACAACGTGCTGAACAGAATTGAATTCGACGGATGCAGTATTCACAGGCTACCACGTCACACAGGCGTCAGGGTCTGTATATGGAGGGATTCAATTATAACACTGAAAAAGATTATTGCCTACATTCAAAAGTTACAATAGGAGAAATGGACATCATGCGAGTACTGCCAAGAACAGAGGGTTAAATTTGAATCACGTGGGATATGTTGTTTAGACGGCATTAATGCCGTTGCCTCATGAGAGCCACAAATTTTTCCCTTCCACTCAGTGAGCGAAGCCACTGGGCAATCTGCTAGCATTTTATAATAATATAATATTTAAAATATATATATATATATATATATATTTTAAATACAAATATCTTGGGTCAAAGAATCTTACAATAAGGAAAACAAGATTGAATGGCTTGGTATAAAAGGTTTTCACTTGAGTGAAGATACAATTTTGACTTTTTGCATATTTTCTCTAATAGTAAGCATTATCACTAAATGTCTCAATTTTACTAATAAATCCCGGAATTCTTTTTTGATAACCCTGTGTGTGATCTTTTTGGCCAACACTCATGTTCTGCAAAGAGACAGCAATGTGCACCCCTCCTCAACACACAGAACAGATGTTTTGTTTTTGACTATAGAATTAGTGTTGTCATCCAGGCTGTTTGAACCAGGCTCACATGTACCACTTTCAGAGATAGTTTTTTTTTTTTAATGATAATAATGAGTAACAACCATTGCTAATCCAATAATACTGTATATGAGCTATCAGGCCATCACTTCTTATACCTCAAAGTGAAAAAACGTCTTTTTATTTACTCCAGCATTTTTTGCCCAGAAAAACCCTTAGATTTTAGGTGGTTATCGTTGCTTATTTTTTAATGCATTTGACACATTTTCACTTGTTGCACCTGGTTTATTTATTTAGTTAAAAAAAACTTTGATTTTCAAAAATGATTGTATTAAAGTGCTTGAAAATCCAACTGATCTTTACCCATACTTTTTTATTTTAGGCTTGCTAGGAATCACATTCTAGGGCAGGACACATGCATAATGGGATTCCACACAACTGCATAGCACACTCAAGAAAAAACAATACTGGCTCACCCAGACACACCAGGCCAGCTTAGAGTCACCAATGTACCTGAAATGCACATCACTCTGGCACAGGTACAAACGTACATGGAAACAGGGAGATCAACTGTGAATTACACAAAGTAGCAGAGTTAGCCACAGCACCTCCCACAATGGCATTAGTGCCAAAATAGGAACTGAATGTGAATTTGATTGGAAAGAACATGTTACTGTTGATGTTTGACTTTTCTGGGGTGGATCCATGCTGTCACTTCCACCCTATAAACAAATGTCACCACTTCCCTGTATGCATCATTGAAACATCTGGAGATGCCTGTCTGTGGTTCATACTGACAATACTAAATTTGAGCTCAAACCACATAATATATGTTTAAATTCAAAACGGTAATGCATGTCTTGACTAACAAAAGGTCATACATTTAAAACAACCCAAAACACAAACTTAAGTGTCATGTCTTCTCTCATATGAATGGCTGTCATTTCACCCTACACGTCACAGGGTCATAACTTACAGAATAAAGGTAGCATTGTAAAAACCCACTTAAAAATCATATATGAAGATCTTATGGTATCAAATGAGGTTTCCCTTACTATTTTAGAACTTGTAGTGTGAAACCATTGCAACAAAAATTAGAATACAGAAAATGCATCCAGGTTTAAATTTTGCACAGGAAAAGTAAAAGCCAGTCTCCTGTTGCAATGGTTAGGTCTCTTCTATGTCTGGTCTTTAGTGGAATGAGATCTCAAGAGAAAACTTGATTTTGGTAACAGTATATATGTAGATACAGTAAATAAAAATACAAACTGGTAGGTTTGTCAGGTGGTAAAGCAGTAGTAAAGGCTGAGTGAGCATCAAATGGTCAGAGGATAACCTCTACAGAACCCATGGAGGTCTATAGCTGGGGTTTTGTTTGTTTTGATTTATAGCTAAGGGTTGGTTATTCTCCTCTCTTGCTAAATGAATCTTAGCCTAGAAAGGTCTATTAATTTTTTACATCTAAGATGTCTCACATAAAGGTTTTCCAATGCTATGCCTGTCCTAGTGTCTATATAAACACAAGGAATTTCAGTGTCTGTATTACATCTTGCCTGAAGAAGAGGCCTGAGTTGCCTCGAAAGCTTGCATATTGTAATCTTTTTAGTTAGCCAATAAAATTTTGCTTGACTTTTCATTACATCCATAATGGCCTAACACAGTACAACACCCTAGGTTTCCAGAAGCAAAGAGCTATGAGAAGTACACAGATAAACTGGCAGGGGGCTCCCCAATCATCTCTTTTAATAAGGGCACAGCAATGTCATCCCAGTTAGCAGTGCTGGCATCTACTAGGGAAATCAACCAGAATATAATTCTGTAAATATGTGACTATAAGCAGTGCAGTGCAGTAAGGTCTGCATGAGAACACTTTAGCCCAAAGGGTTCAGATCTTTCTAAGACATTCTCCACCATCGCGAGGAATCCCATAGCAATCCACATGAATGTTGCTCTGTGCCAATTGAGATTCACAAGGCAGGTTGGGATGAATGTACACTGGCAGAACAATAGTACTGGAATACTGTGATGATGCGGGTTCGCTGCATGCTCCCATCGTCCATCTGGGAGCCCTTGAACCCTGCAACGTTGGTAATGTTACTGATGAGCACGGCAGTGAGGCACAACAAATAGAGCAAGGGGATGGTGCAAAAGTGCAAAATGCTTTTATTTAAAAAAAAAACAACCAACAGTAATGTCCAAATAAATAGTGCAGTGCCTTCTCAAAATCTTCAATAAGAAAACAATCCTTTAAAACGAGGTTAAAACAAGGCTGGAAGCAGTCCCTTAAAAAAAATCCACAAAGCCCGGTGTTTTTTACCTGGCAGCTCCCCTGCCTCTGCCATCTGGGCCCCGCAACAGGTGAATCGCTCTTCTGCAGCAGCTGACCTTCTCTCCACTCATCTGGCCTGGAGGCCTCCCAATCCCTGGCTTTGGTCGCACACTGTCCAGACCGAGACTTGGCTTTCACCCAATGGTCAGGATGCTCAAGTTCAGGCTTCTCCTACTAAGTATCCCAACTCCCGCTGTCTTCTATGGCGAGCTGCCCTTCTGCTGGTCACTCCCGCTCCTCAGTATGCTCAGCGGGAGCGACCACCACCAACTGGCCTCTGTGTTGGTCAAACACCCCTGCTAGGGCTCACTGTCCTGCGAGCCTGCACACTCGCTCAGTACACACCGGCTCTGTCTCCACACTGCTTCCTGTTTTCTTGCACACTCCTTCAACCTCCGTTTTCTTTTCTTTCCTCCCTTAGCTGCCTCGCGCTTCTATTTATGAAGAGGACGTGGCAGCTGTGGCAAATCAGCAGCCTCGAGAACAATCATGGATGCGGATGATTTCTCACCTGTGCACTTAGGTGAGAAACGCCCACATCATGAATCATCCCGGCAACCGCTTCAGCCACACAACCACCATGCCCCCTCGCTAAGCCGCGAGTGCTGTGATTATTTATTTAAAACTGGCCTTCCTGAAAGGAGCTGTGGACCCGCAACACCACAACTACACCTAGATATGGAATCAATAGCCCCAGGTTTTCAATGTTTTCTGGATGTTTATGGCAATGTCTACAATATTTGAACAGTGAAGGATTAAAAAGACTCAGTGCGATAGTTATAGCTTGTTGTTTTTATTTGTTTTGTTTTAATTACTTTAATGATTCATATCTTCATTCTTCCCTTAAGTGTCAAATGATCATTTTAAAAATTTGGTCTACCATTTTACATTTTATCTGATTACAGCATACTGCACTCAGTAATTATATTCCAAACTACACTGTAAATAAATATTATTACTGCATAATTACTGTGTAACAAATCTAAAGAAAAGTACACTATGAGAACTGCAATCAGAGAAAGAAATGTTACAGAGTAATTATGCAATAATCTTGTATATAAATGTCTACATGTGGAAGTGTGTGTGTGTGTCTGTATGACCCGGAAGTGAGAGGTGGAGTCGGGGTAACGGCTCCACCTCCGAGAATAGGCAAGTGAGGCCAGCACAACAGCACAATAAAACCTCCGAAGAGAGTCACTTGCTTAACTGCTAATACTGAAGCGAGGGGAGCACATCAGCAAAACGAAACCTCTGAAGAAAGACAAAGTCGCTTAGCTTAGTCAAGGACTTTGTTAAATGGTGCGACTCAAACCACTTACACCTGAACACCAGAAAGACCAAGGAACTGGTGGTGGATTTGAGGAGGCCCAGGCCCCTCATGGATCCTGTGATCATCGGACGAGACTGTGTGCAGAGGGTACCAGCCTATAAATACCTGGGAGTGCAGCTGGATGATAAATTGGACTGGACTGCCAATACTGATGCTCTGTGTAAAAAAGGTCAGAGCCGACTATACTTCTTTGGAAGGCTGACATCCTTCAACATCTGCAATAAGATGCTGCAGATGTTCTACCAGACGGTGTGGCGATTGCCCTCTTCTACGCGGTGGTGTGCTGGGGAGGCAGCATAAAGAAGAAGGACGCCTCATACCTGGACAAACTTGTGAGGAAGGCACACTCTATTGTAGGAATGAAGCTGGACAGTTTGACATCCGTGGCAGAGCGACGGGCGCTGAGCAGGCTCCTGTTAATCATGGAGAATCCACTGCATCCACTGAACAGGATCATCTCTAGACAGAGGAGCAGCTTCAGCGACAGACTGCTGTCACCGTCCTGCTCCACTGACAGACTGAGGAGATCGTTCATCCCCCACACTATGCGACTCTTCAGTTCCACCCCGGGGGGTAAACGCTAACATTATTCAAAGTTATTGTCTGTTTTTACCTGCATTTTTATCACTCTTTAATTTAATATTGTTTTTTGTATCAGTATGCTGCTGCTGGATTATGTGAATTTCCCCTTGGGATTAATAAAGTATCTATCTATCTATCTATCTATCTATCTATCTATCTATCTATCTAT
>JANRMT010062837.1:3061823-3074732 GCA_026402145.1 Polypterus bichir lapradei
TATCTATCTATCTATCTATCTATCTATCTATCTATCTATCTATCTATCTATCTATCTATCTATCTATCTATCTGCTAATACACAAGTGACGAGAGCACGTCAGCAAAACAAAACCTCCTAGGAGAGAGATGCCCAGAGTAGTTCCTTTCAATTACCTGACATCTCTACATTTCATTTTTTTTTCTGATGATTTCAATAGTTTCTAGGACCCTGGGCTTTTTACAGGATGGGCTTACACAGCTAGTATTATATAATTACTATGTACTTAGGAATGTAATTACTGAACCAAGTACTGACTCAGAATGAGATAGTGAGGATCTTACTGAATAAGATCAGGATCTCTACAAAACATTTTCAAAACTTGGCAGGATCTAATCAATAACATCTTAGAATAAGCATTTAAATTGAGGAAGCAGATTCTCTCCCCTCTTTTTTATTCTATATATTTTGATTCATTTATTTATTTACTTACATATTTTTACTATTATTATGCTGGCCTATCTCTCTTTCTCATGGGTGGGGGTTGATTTGTTTCAAACCTAGTTTTGTTAAATTGACTTGCTTGTATAGAAAGTTATTTGATTTTTAAAAAAATAATAAAATGTATAATAAGAAAAAAAAGAAGATCAGGAGATGAAACACAGTTAAAAAAAACAAAAACAAGGCAAAGTCATAATCAAAAGTGCATCTGATCTGACATCAATAGTTGAATTGAAAACAAAAAAAGACCTAAATACCATAAGAAAACCGTTAACCGGGAAAAAATTTTATCACAAGGATCACACACCAACACCATTTGTATCCGGTTTTGGATAGAAGAAAGTGTATGGAGCTGACCTTTATACCCTTGATCCTTAATGACATGTGCAGCATGACCCTGGACATCATTTTACATGGCAACACCATAGCAACCACCACAACAACAGTGTACAAAATGACAACACCCAAGGTCAAAACCAAACCGTGCCAAAGCAAAAAGGTATACAGTACGTTTTGTACTTTTTCAAATAGCCATAAAATGAAAATCTAAATAGATTAATATACTGTGAAAAAGGCATCACAGTTCTTTTCAACATTTTGTTGTTGTTTAAATATACAGTATGTTCTTATATTTTGTTAATAACTCTGTTTTTAATTTCATTTGTTTTTTTGTAACAGTATGATTTCAATTAATTTTCTACTGCTTATTAATTTTGCAGTTTTGTGTAATGATACTTGTAGCATACTTACCTGAATGTCTTGTCGCCTTCATGTGGAGTTTAAGGGGGCAAAGTCACCATGACATTTCTGGCAGAGGACTGCCTACTGCCTATATATTCCAGTCAGAGGGAGAGGCTTTCCAGTGTTATGGCTAAGACAGGGAGGCCTGGCTTATGTTAAAATGTGTTTTTCATGGATTATTTTGTTCATTTTCTATTCACCTATTACAATCATTTCTGTTAACATTATTTCTGTTTATTATTTGTCCATTTATGTACTTCTGTTATATGTATTTGTCTATTATTTGGTTTCTATGTGTGTAATCAGGTTCTATTACATTACATTTATTACATTTGTGGGTGGATCCTCATGAGGTTGAGCCACTCTTACCTTATGGCTAAAATGAATGTACTTTGGAGGAATTGTGAATTGTTTCTGTGAGTACTACCTTTCTATTGCTTTTCTTGGCGCTCAAGAATTCTTGCTCTGCCTTTGGATTTTGATGACTGGATTATTGTGCTGGGAGTTGGTCACTGTGGACTGCCTTGTAGGAAATAGTCCAACGTTGATCACCATGGACTTATATCCGAGACTTTTTTAATGTCAATTCTGTATGAACACATGAGATTAAATATTTTTCTCTGACATTACACAAAAAACTACATCACTACAAACTACATTGGGTAAGTAACATTTTAAAAAAAAACTTTTTCGGATGGAGTATTCCTTCAGTAGCCTAAGGCACTTGTGTTAAATATAAGCACTACCTTTAGGTATAGTGAGCAATAATTATTATTAATTTAAAGATATTTCAATAAAACCATATGAACATAAAAAGATATTCAAGCTAAATAACACTGCTATTGATCAAACAACATATTTTTTAATGCAAGAGCATTAATATCACATTAATGAAACATTAAAGCTGTCACAGCCAGAACTGCAGTACCTTTCTCCTGTGTATCCAGGGCGGCAGAGGCATTGGCCAGTTGTTGAGACACATGATCCTCCATTGTGGCATTGACATTCTTGGGAGCAGTTTTTACCAAATCGTCCTTCTGGACATGGCTGACCACACACCGTACCCTACATGAGTCACATTGGATGGAGACACACAATCAGATAAGGATTATATTAACACTGTGTTGCATCTTCAGCACCAAAGAACACTACATGTTTTCGCTATATTCATATTGTGATTGTGCAAAGCACTCGCTGAGGATATTGTGTGATGAATGCTCTAGGCTGTGTTTTTGAGTATATTTTATTATTACATTTGCAAATGTTTCGATGCTTGAGGCATGCAAGCTAATTGTGCACAGAAAAACTGCTGGTGTTACATAAACGTTAAAGAGTTAAAGGAGCCCCACTGTTATCTATGGACACAGAATTTCTATATATACACTTTAAGTGTTAAATTATCCATCCATCCATTATCCAACCTGCAGGGTCACGGGGGTCTGCTTTAGACAATCTCAGCCAACACAGGGCATAAGGCAGGAAACAAAGCCTGGGCAGGGTGCCAGCCCGCTGCAGGGCACGCACACACCCACACATCAAGCACACACTAGGGACAATTTAGAATCGCCAATGCACCTAACCTGCATGTCTTTGGACTGTGGGAGGAAACCCACACAGAAACAGGGAGAACTTGCAAACTCCATGCAGAGAGGACCCGGGAAGTGAACCCAGGTCTCCTAACTGCGAGGCAGCAGCACTACCACTGCACCACTGCCCTAGTGTTAAATTAACATTGGCAAATTTGAAGTGTATGAAGAATCTCTGATTTATTATATGAAACTGGTGTTATTAGTCTCTATTAGTTGTACATATGCCTGCATTGCTGGGTATCTGAGTTGCTATGTCCACACCAGCATTATTGGTGTGCTGTTTACTAAGAGTGTCTCTGCTATGAATGGAAAAGTTACAAAGAGAGCTAAAAAAGTACAACTATGAGTGAATCTTCCTTATTAGCCTCCGAAATATTGAAAGGAACTTATATGGGTCTTAAAGCTGCACGGGCAAGTAAAGATATCTTGTTAAAATACTGTAGAGTTCATGTACAGTATAAATAAGGGTTGGCTAAATCCATCCATCCACATATCCTTCCATCCATCTACTGTATGTTCTGATCCCCCATACTTTAATACTTATAATTTAATATAGTAAGCCTTACATACAGTACCATGTGTATAATAAATAAATAATTAGTACCCCCCCAATGTCCTTAAAACATAGGGCAGTCAATTTGCCTTAAAATCTCATCTCTGTAATAATTCCTTAAATTGCAGTACCAACAGTTGCCCAGCTAAAACACGTTTCTCTATTATAGCACTAGGAGTGACTACCTACAAATAAATATTGAACAAATATACCTCATTTTGCAGAGGTTCTAGTAATTTCATGTACCAGAATTTTAATTATTGAATAAGAAAGGCAGGCTGTGCCACAGAACATTGCAGAGGCTACTTTTCCCCTTTTTAAAAATATAAGTGATAAGTACTACAACATCAGTTGGAGATAGCTAACTCTTCTTCATGCATCAAAACTGTTTGTAATGAGCAGCAGTACCTAAAACGCTATCTTCATAAACCTGAATTAAAGGATGGAAAAGTACAGTTCTATTGAGTAACAGGTAAATCAGATTTCCTCTTTTCACCCTAAATTGTGTCATTATGCATTACACATATCTGAATTGACAGACATATTCATTTTACAGAAATTAAAATCTGTTAAGCAAACACTATACCATCCATCCAGTAGGACATGAGCACTCTCCAGTAACATGGTGACACACTCCACCATTCTGACAAGGACATCTCTCCTCACATTGTTTTCCATGCTTTCCAGGTGGACACAAATCTTCACAGCTGCAGAAACAAAACATAAGGTAATTTTTGAGATAAATGACACCAAGAATTTGCAGTGCCATGTCTTGTCTTTTTGGCATGTGCTCTGAATACATTTGAATTGTACAAGCACTGCAAAAACTGGACAAAAACAATTCTGTAACACCTGAGAAGAAAATGATAATTACAGCAACTTGGTAGTGTCTAACATGAGGGAATAGTGTGCCTTCCCCAAGGATCCTGGTACACAGGATACAAATTTCAGAATTAAACAGCTATTTACATGCATTACTCTTCTGCCTTCTTCCTCTAAGAAAATGGACCTCAACCCTTATTACATGGTTTTTGTCATTTTCTTTTACACTAGAAAGGGTCAAAGCAAATTAGAAGAAACTATTAGGAAACTATTTCTTAAAAACATTGCCTAAAAGATGAAAAGTCAAAACCAAAATCCTACACTAAACTCTTTTGTTTTATAAAGGTGCTTTTGAATCCATTAGGGCTTGGTTACTCCTTTGGTACTGACTCAAAGTTCAGACATTGGTCTTTGATTGTTCTCATGTTTTATAATGGTTTCATGATAACATTAAGTGTTGCAATGTTGCCAGGTCACATGATAGCAACAGGCATTATTGTTATCACCAATAGCACTATTTACAACTATTTTCATGGATGGCAGCATCAATGAAAACTTTGACAAAAATAGTGTAGTCATAAGTTAAAAGTTATTCCTTGTGTGCTGGGTGATAGTTTTTATTATAGAGAACCAATTTTGTGGGATTGTAAACTTTTTATTATTTTGACAAAGTTAAATCTTTATTTTGTCATTAGCATCTTTTGTTTATGTGACATGCAATTACAAGTCACATGACTACACGAGTTGGTTTGATGACATATACAGACATTCTGTTATAAATATATGCTAACTCTGCAACACAGTTTCATTTCTCAGTGGATAACTTCTATCAAAAACCTCTTCTAGTGTAGTTAATTTATTTTTCAAATAGGTTTAGTGCTAGGTTTCGTTTCAGGTTTGACTTCCTTCTGTTCCTGACTTCTTTTTTGACTTGTCCTCATGTTTAGTTTTCTGGTTGTCTTTTCGGTTCTGACCTTTGTTCGTCATTTCAGTACGAGCCTACCTCAAGTGGCATTTCCTGGTCTTCTAGCATCTCACAATAATTTGTGGAGACACTGTCTAAGCAGGTGCCTCCCATTAAAAAAACTGATGTTACATAAAGCATAAAAACTACAAAAAAATGAAATAAAACAAACTCCTCCAAAAATTATTCAAAATAAACCAATAATGTGTCAAATGTGTACTGTAAATTCATTCTTCCACAGTTAAACCTGCCTAATACAGTATAGGATCTGTGGGGGCAGAATGTATTATATATTTATAAATTAATCAGTGAGAACAAATACCTCTCTCTAAGGTCCCATAACATGCAAAAGGAAGTTTCAAATGAAGACAAAAGTTCATTCCTAAATACCTTGAGATCTGATTATGGAGAATCAAGACGTGAGAACTTGTACAAAGAGAATATCCATTCTTGAGAGCTCAGTACAGTCCATTGTACAGAAGTGGAAAAAATAAAACTCCTGTCACACCAGTCAAATGTGGTTGTCCATTGTGACTGGCGACTGGGTCCCATGCCCAGCAGGGACGCCCCTGCTGCATATGTTCTGGGGGAGCAACCATGGGCAGCTCAAAACCTCCCTCGGGACGTTTGGTGGCAGCCATTTTGGCTGACGGTGATTCCCCAACCTCCCGCAGGGCTTAATGGGAGATGGAGTCCTCCACAGCCTGGTTGGGAGCTAGGGTGGCCGCTAGGGGGTGCTGCCTGGATTCCGCAGCCCAGCTGGACAAATCTTCAGCCCCACCCGGAAGTGTAGTTGGGACCAGGTGGTCAAGCACCTGGAACACTTCTGGGTGGGCAATAAAAGGGGGCAGCCACTAACACTCAGTGGCCAGAGTCGGGTGGAGGAGGACAAGGTTGCTTGGGAGGAGTGGTGGTGCCAAGGAGGAAGAGAAAGTGCTTTTGCTAGTTTTGTGCTTGGGACTGTGTATTGCCTGTGGGTCATGGGGAAGACGTGTGCCCACAGGTGAAGAAAAATAAAAGTTCTTGGTGTTTTACACATGCCTCAGTGTGAGTCTGTGTTGGGTCGGGTGTTATATAGCGTCCATTATCACACCATCTAAACTTAGTTATCTAATAACAAGGACACTTGCTGCTAGACCAACTATGACTCTTAAGGAATTATTGAAGTCTGCAAAACCAATCAGTGATGATGTGAATGGAGAAAGGTCCAATTGACACCAATGTGTATGCAGAGATGCATGGTAACTTATCTGCATTGTCCGTTGTGTTTTTTGTGTATTGACACACATTAATGTGCATAGATGTATGTGTTCTCATGAGCTATTTCTACCTTTCAGTTTGTGTTTAAATAAAGATATCAAGAAAAAAAAAAAAAACTGGAGTTATTTCTTACCAGTAAACATTGTTTAAAGCCGTGCAATGTATTGTTGTGGATATGGTGATGTCCCTTTTGCCGGTTACGGCAATCATGATTATTAAAATCCTAAGAATGTGTCCCAGACAGATGCAATGTTAGGTACATGTGTCCGTGTTGCTTCAAGTTTATGCACTAAGCCTCCTCTGCAGGACGCAGAAAAAAGGAAAGGGTGGTTTCTAGGAAATGCCAAAAGACAGACCCCCCTTATGTTGTACACTAATATGTATAATAGCATGTTTTTTGGCCTCTGCATGCAGATAATATGCAATATGTTGCATTTGTTTAAAACACATTGTGCTCCTCCATTTATTGAATAAATGGCAGTCATGGAATATAATAGATTTTTCGGATATGCTCCAAATTACCTGCATTATGTGGCAGTGGAAATAATGGAGGGCCACAAAGAAGTGTGAGCAGTGACCTAACAAAGCAATATCCAAGGCATTCCATAAGAATTCCAGAAGAAAAGCCTGTAAGTTGGGAGTGGCAAGAAAAGCTGCAATCAACAAAACTTGTAATATCTCTCGAAAAGTGGAAGTAGTGTTGTCTGATGAGAGGAAAGTAGAACCTTTTGGCCTAAATACTAATACTACACACAAGTACTTACAAGGCCCCAGTGTATCCAGGAGGACACTTGCATTCTCCAGTAACATGGTCACACGTAGCTCCATTTTGGCACTGACATTTCTGGTGGCAGGCATTTCCATAGGTCCCCTGGTCACAGTGCTCTTCACATCGCCAGCCTTTGAAACCAGGAAGACATATACATGCACCGGTAATGGGGTTGCACAAAGCTCCATTCTTGCATTGGCAGCGATTGCTACAGTGTGGACCCCAGTGACCATTGTCACATGCTGTAAATATAGAAAAAAAATCATTAGATATGTAAATAGTGATCTTTAAAAACATTTTTTCTATTTTGTTCTTGATGTAATACACCTGCCCCTTTTCTGAAGTGCGTTTAAAGACTGAATTTGACAAAGAGTTAATAACTTGAAACCAGCACTGATAAACAAAAGAGCTATCTGCTATGTGAAACAAGGACAGAACAAGGATTACAGCCCCGTATACTTAGGTTCAGAACTCAGCCTGGTGACTGTATGTGTGGAATTCTTGACTTGTACAGGGCACTGCCAATCATTCTGAAAAGTAAGTTATATTACTCACACGTTCATGCAATACTGACAATGATTACTGCCTGAAGTCTCGGATACGACACAACAAGCTTCACACCCAGATTTGGATTGTCTCAAGATATGTTGGATTGGGTTCAAGTCTGAGAGTTTTTTTAGTAGCAATTGAAACTACAAAAATGTTTCTAATTGAAGTAGGCGTCCCTTCTGTTCATCATGCATGCATTGATATTAGCTATAATTACTTGATACCATGCTTTCATGCTCATATTATACACAGAGGTGTGCTTAATCTAAATACAGCCTAACTGTATCTGTAAGAATATAAATATCATGCTTTTGCTTCAGAAACGTCTTCCTCATTTTAACAGTAGGCCCAGACAAGACAAGCTGATTTTGTTATCCCCAAGGAATTAAAATAATTTTGGAACTTTAGTGCCTACTCCATCAATATGACTAATAATACAAATGCTACACAAATACAAAAATTAAAAACACATAAACCGATGAACTCATAAATACCAAACCTGTTGAGATTTCATTCCCTCTGCCCAAAGAAATCTCACTATAGCATGTTGCTCAACAATGGCGCAATCCTGAAGAGGAACATCCATGTTCATTTGACCTTGGTTTCAACTAGATTAACAGCAGAGCTCTGCACTGTGCGTGTTTGACCTACCCATAAGCCAACGTGAACGTGTTGTGTTGCATCAGCATCTATCTGTTGTGGCTACCACATAAATTCCAAATTGCCTTTACTGTTAGATTTAACCTTGTAAATTTCTGATTGTATTTAACACATATTGCTCCCTAGATTATGAAATGGTTGTTGTGTGAATTCTCTTCCAAGGGGTCAGAGTGCCTCTAGCTATAATAAATCCAAGAGAAACTCTAGCAGCTATGAGTTTCCTTTATCCCTAAAATACTTACAGTATGAGTTTGAAATCTCCTTATATCAAGTCCTGCCTTTGCATCAAATGACCCTGTCAAATGCCTTTAAATAATAATCTCCACCACTTATTAAAATATTTTGGTGAAGTTTTCTTTGTTTTATGGTGACATCTAAATAACTTTGAGTACCATATTGTGTATTTCAAAAAAGCCATGCTGCATATATACTGCAACTAGCTGTACCCCGTGGCTGCACCCACATAGTAATGAAACAGGACAAAGACATGTTCAGCTCTGACTGGAGAGCGTTCCCCGTATGGGGAGAAAAGCACATGGCCATGATATCTCTGGCAATCAGCAGCTACCCTCTAAAACACATGCAGCTCTGATCTCTCTCTCAAAAACGTCAAACGTTACTCCTTAACAATCTGTAGATGATAATGTCTGTTGAACAAACAGGTATCACTAGCTAAGTGGAGGCAAGGTGCTCTCCAACATGTCGCGAGACGTACACCAACTACAACAGAGGCTGGTGAGTGAATGAGGAAGGCCCCGCCCCCCCCTGCTCTCGGCCCACGGCCACTCTCTTGGATTTGCATAAATACATCGGTACCACAAACGAACTATGATACTTAGCACGATGAGAAAAGTCACAAAAATCAACCGAATCTAAATCCATTAAGTAATTCTCTCATGAAAAGCTGACGGACATACAGACAGAACGCGCTTGGACCGTGAAATTTTTAAAACCGTTTCTTAGGAAGCATCTATGGGCCAAGGGTAACCTACATTCCAAATTTCAAGTCCCAAGTCCTTATGGTTGAGGGAGATTTTGTGATGAGTGAGTCAGTGGTATTTGGCTTTTATGTATATAGATTATACTGTACCATATATATTTTGTCGTAAAGACTTTAGTTTGGGGAAATAAAATGTCCGAGCGTTCATGTGTTGGAAATATTAGAAGATTTGTTACTAGTCGCTGTATTATGTTGTCATTATTAAAAGCTAATACCATTAAATCTAGTAATAAAACTATCTGACAGCACTATTCTCAAAGTCAATGCACTTCAGAATTAATATTGACATAAAAGTGGGAAGCATCCACATTTAAAAATCTTACAGAAAGAAAATGTAATTTCAGCCATTCCAAAAAATCATTCAAGACTTCTTTAAAATGTGCACCAACTTACAGTAAGTGTCCTTTCTGACTACAGCTGACAGAGGGCACATTGCCATTTTTTGAAACTGGTAATACATATTATCGCAGAACAAAAATTTTAGGCATTTGTATAATCCTGTTCTCATACGAATAATTTTTCAAAGTTACATGCACAGACAGCAAGTCAGATATGAAAAGGTGAACAGTTCAACTGGCACAGAGCAATGTGATCATCATGTGGTCCGGAGTGCAAGTGTTTTAGTGGTATATACAGAAGCAGATTTTCAGTATGAATTAATTGCAGTGAAGTCTTTTTTTTTTTGATTCTAAAAAACAAATCTTTTTGTGTTTTGAATGTCCTCCCCAAGGCAGAGCCGCCACACAGTGAACAGAGGTCTACTTTCCTATAGAGGCCAGCTAAAAGTCCACAGTGAATCCTCAGGCTATGCATTATTTTTTGAATAAAAAGTGCAAGCCGCTCATCCAATGTTCACAAATAAAACTTTCTCACATTAATCTTTCATTTTTTTCATGTTAACAAAACATGGCCTTGATAACACAAGGCCAAATGTTGGCCTGTGGGCACTAATTGGTGAGCCACATGGGAGAAAGCTTTTATTATCTAAACTATACAGTGCCATTGACCTGTGCTGATCTAGGCTCACTTAGCAGAGATTTCAAGACAACGGAGGGGAGGGGAGTAACAAAAGATTCAAATGGGCACAGTTATTTATGCTCAGTGCAATAGTTCAAACAGCCATTATGTTGGTTAAAGGGAAAATAAATTTTTTGTCAGGCAGAAGCCACAAAGTTTTCCAACCTTTCCAGAAGACAAGGCTATGAAATTCCAAACTCCTGGCCTATATCCTGGAACTGCTACTGTGGAGGTGGTGATGACAGAACAGGAAAAAAAGAACACAAAATGGAGGTGGAGTAACATAGGTTTAAATATTTGATAGCATGATAGTGAGTTATTCCTTTCCCTTGAACTCCTCCTTGTGAACTTTAACAAAAGTCTGAATCTATTGAAAATCGAGCTTCAAAGACTTCACACTACCTTTTATAAATTACTAACACAGATCTTACATGTGAAAGCATTTTAATTTTCACCAGACAGAGGAAAAATTGTAAATGCTAAACAATTACTAGACTGGGATTTGATCCTAGTGCATTGGAGCTATGAGGCAGCTGTACTGTGCCTCATTACTGTGACACTATGCCACCATAATTCAAATCACATAAAAATATATTGTTGGAAACATTGGTTTCATTTTACTTTATTGATTTTCAATATTGCAAGCACTGTTAATTTTTTTTGTAATATTTATTTCTAATTCAGCTAGCTTTTTTATATACAGAGAGCTTTCCATCTTCAAGCTGACAATACTGTACATTCTCAAGCATGGCCTGGTGCAAACCAGGAAAACGCACATAAGACAAGACGGCCATATGGAGGAGGGAGACTCATATGCTGGCATTTTGCAAAGGAAGAAGGAGACCACCAGAGGGCAGTGTTAAAAGAGCATTGAAAGAGTGCCCAGGAGGTGATTACACTGGACAATCTATATCATGGGTTGTTAAATTATGGGTCGCCTGTCTGAATTTGAGTTGCACAGAGTCGTGATTTACAGTTTGCTTAATCTGTCGCAAATGACATTGCTTCGCTATGACCTGTGTTGGTGATTCTCGAAGGGGTCCCTCACAAGGGGCAATGGATGACTATCGCCAGTGATGCTGGATTTCAAAGGCACAAAGATGGCAAAATTGGGTCGCAAGAAAAAAGTTAAAGAAGCACTGATCTGTATGAATAGGACCAGCTCATTGGGATGAATGGCCTGTTTTTGTCACAACATTTCTAATATTCCAGTAGAAACAAACAATTAATTTTTGATAATACTTACAGTAGGTGGTGTTGATAACTATTCTTCTGTATATAATAATATAATATACTAGCCAACCCGCGGCGTACCATACGGCGCATAATCAGGCCGGTTTTTTAATGATTTTTAAGCACAGGGAGAAAATTAACATTTGAAAAATTGATAATGTAATAAATCAGCAAGAAAAGCAACATTGTAACAATGCACGGAACGAACCAACACACAATCGTCCGTGACTGAATTTCTCGTTCAGTATGCACTGCCTGCTCATGTGCCCACCTCCAACTCGGCACTTGAGTCGTTGTCGTCTTTGCACAGTATTTGTTGTTCCTTTCACATGGTTTTTCATGGTGGACACGGTCGGGTGTCGAAACCGAAAAGAGTAATGAAAAGTCAACGTGGCTCAGACGTGCATGTGGACTCCTAGCACAGACGAAAGGGACTAACTGGGTGGTCGGTGAGTTTTTGCGTCTGGGCACATGGGCAGGCAGTGTGAATGCCTAGAGAGCGAGGGTAGACGCGGGCCGGTGAAAAAGGAGTGTTGGTGGGCAGGGAAACGTCTTTTGTGTTCCTGCAGGAGCATCTAAGAAGACGCATGTTTGTCGCGGATGCGAATTGCTGTATGTAGCGTGTAAAACAGTTTGCTATGGTGCACGCGGTCGTGCGTCGCAACCAAAAACTCGGTTTTTAAAATCTGCTTACTTCGTGTTTTAACCTCAGATGTAAAGGATCGTTTTAAGGATCCCATGGGGATACCCCTTGCAAACCGTTTTACACGCTGCATATGGCGATCCACCTCCGCGAGAAACATGCCTCTATGAACAGTCAACGTGGCTCGGAAGTGCATGTGGCTTCTACGACAGACGAATATAAATGACGCCGGTTTTTCTGTGTCGTCCAGATCAATAGCTGCTGGCTCCTTTTATGCTACACCCTGGAGTATTTCTGGTAGCCCATAAACATGGACCAAAATCACTTCCGGATGAGATGGGAGCCCGATGAAGTCAGGCTCCACAGTGCCTGCAGCACTCCCTGGTGGCACCCAACAAGGCTGAGCCACCAAACTCCAACTCCCATGAAGCCCTGTGGGAATCCATGCCTCTGCCATGGGCTGCCATCTAACGATCCGAGGGAAATAATGCCCTGAGCACACTTTCTCCCCTGGTCCTTCCATAAAATAGGAATCCCTGTCAGGTAAATGTGCTGCCCGTCCACCACTATATATATATATATATATATACTCAGCAAAAAAAGAAACGTCCCTTTTTCAGGACTGTGTA
>JANRMT010062837.1:3074742-3091186 GCA_026402145.1 Polypterus bichir lapradei
GGGTAACATCTCACAGCAAGAACTGACAAATCTGGTCCAGTCCATGAGGAGGAGATGCACTGCAGTACTTCAAGCAGCTGGTGGCCACACCAGATACTGACTGGTACTTTTGATTTTGAGCCTCCCTTCATTCAGGGACACATTGTGAAACATTTTTAGTTTATGTCTTATGGTGTTGACTCTTTTAGTGTTCATACAAATATTTACACATTAAGTTTACTGAAAGTAAAAACAGTTGAAAGTCAGAGGACGTTTCTTTTTTTTTTCAGTGTCACGCATAAGCCCAGCAACCACACAATGGTTATGGATACTAGATGTACAAAAGGGTAGCATCCATGAAAAAAGAAATACACAAAATGGTAATCCAAAGACATTATTAAAATAAATATATATATATTAATTACAAAAATAGCGATACATTTTAAAAAAAAAATTAGGGTCTTCGCTCAGCAATAAGCCTGTACTACGTGCCAGCCACTTTGCATCTCTGCCGCTCGCGTTGTGAAGAGGGGGGCTGAATGCACCCCAAGGAGACACGATCGCTCCTCCAAAACCCTCTCTTAAACAGTGATACAATGGGAAAAAAAACCTCCTCTTTGCTCAATTAGCTGCTGGCTTGCTGCTGCTGCTGTGCCACGTGATCTGCATCTCGCGCGGCGCACTTCTGTCATATTACCTATGTCCATATATTCGATCTCTTTTCACTTTTACCTTTTCATCAATATCACATTGAATTTTGATTCCGTGTTTGGAATTACATTGTGACAACGCAACATATGTGTCTGACAATAGCATTTACACAAATGAGAAATGATTGAGCTCTGTGACCGTGGTTATGTGAGCAGGACTTTTCCAAATCTCTTTGCATAAGCGCTTGACTTGCAGGGCTTGAAATTTTCTCTCACGGGATTTCACTTTCACCAAACAACAAATCTTTGAATTCTCACGGATACGCCTCTTCATTGGGAAGAAGCACTACTTATTTTTCCCTGATGGCAACACGAATTAGGCGATCTACATGTCTCCGACTTAAAGTTTAAATCCAAATAATACATTCGATCTCTTTTCACTGCTCCGTTATTTCACCGATAATAATTTACGTTTGTTTGTGCTAATGCGATCTTTACTATCCAGTTTTTGAGACTTTTGAATTTTTGTACTTCCATTATCTCTAACCTGCTCTGCATGTGTACTGCACCAACATTTTTGAAATCTTTATGACGTTCTACTTTGTCATCTACTCTTATTTCCGGCCCCGTGCGTGGTTAAATCTCTTGGCACAAAGAATCGTCTCGCAGGACGTGAAAGTGTCTCTGAGAAAATCACGTCTCATCTCCTTTCTTCCAAGATTTCTTTTTATGATAGAGAGATATATTAAAAAAAACTACCTCGTAAATAAAGTTATCAAATTTCTGAAAAGTAATTGCTAAAAAAACAATGATTATAATGCAAATAATAACACAATGTATTTAAATATTACTTACCCTTCAAAAATAGGCACCCTATCTGCTAGGTGGTAGGTAAATAAAATGTGCCATAGGGGTCTTATAAGATAGAAACCAATCCCAGATGGGACATCTGTTCATTGCGTGTCACATTAATACATTCATTCACACACATACACATTCTCACACACTTGGGCAGGTTAGAGAGGAAAAGCACACAGGGAAATCCCAAAGGAGAAATATGGAAATTTCCTAAAGACAGTAATTGGATTAGCACTTGAACCCAGGCTTCTGGAGCTGTGAGGCAGTAGTCCAGATAATGTCTTTTTGAACATCTTGCCACAGTTTTTCATTTCATACAGTCAGTGCTTATTGCAAATTAAACAATACAGCGTGTGCCATATGGAATATTGAACAAATTCTTTGAAAAAATGAAGCCTGGATAGTGCACAGAAATGGCATTGTTTGAACAAGTGTCTTTGCCAACCAGCTGACATATGCAGCTGATTCTAATAAAGTAACCATACCCACTTAAAAAAACATCTTTTAAATTAAACTAGCCTCCGAGAAGGAAGTGCTTTGATTGATTCTGCAGGAAGGCATGTTATAATGCTACTTCTTTGCTCTTAAATTAAATCACATTAATGCAGCAAACTGAAGCATAACATACAGTCTTTGAAGAGCTCACAGGAGAAAATACACAAAAAATTAATTAATCTGTACTGTGAAATGTTGATTAATAGAATGATGAATCAGTTTTAGAGGCATAACAGACTAAATAAAATTATTCTCCTTCTGTGACAGTTACATAAGCAGTGGTGGTCACACATAAATCATTTGGGATAACTAAAATGTATAAAGAGAAATTCATTTGCTCAAAGAATGATGGTTAGATTGGGGAGTTGCAAATACTATGTAAAACTGAAGGATGCGTTCAGGTGCTGGTGAAATGTTTGCCGACTGCTTTTAATGGAATGTCCTGTCCTTCACTGGAATAAATATAATGGAATTGGCCAAGAAAGAGGACAATGCATATAGGGCTAACAACAGTAAAACACTCCAGGGGACATCACAGATCACTTAAGCAGGGCACCCTATCTGATTTGTTATTATGGGTTGGTCTCGCCCGTTGCGAGAGATGGACGTCTGAAATGGAGCTCCGCTAGCAGCGGTGTTATTTTTCATATTATTGCTTATTATCCTGACATATCCTGTATTTATCCAACCTTAGGGGCACTACTACAGTATATGCAAGCATATATAAACATGGCCAACAAAAAAGGGGGTCCGAAAGAAACGAAAACTAAAGCTACATCCAAGCTAAGATTGGCAAGCCCAAGTTCAAGGTATTGTCTTTCAGTGACTGACCTGGATCAGATGGGCGAAAGCCCAGATTCCTAGGGACCATGGTCCGCCACATCGTCTTTGGCTGAAAGCGAAATGGGGAGCGAATGTACGAGCGTGAGTGAAGCAGGTCTCGATATCTCGCCGATTGGAGAAGATCACCTGAAACTGGAAAAGGCCTTGCAGTCCGTGGTTTCAACTACTCCACGCGAGCCAGAAACATCAGGAACACCTGTTACAATAGAGTCTGCCACCTCACCTACAGTGCACGAAAGCGGAATTGATCTGTCTGAACTGAAAGTGATGATCACTGAGCTCATGCAAGAGATAAAGAATGATATAAAGAAAAGCGAGAAGGCAAATGAGAAGGCAAGGGAAAAGGCAAATGAGAAGCTGCGACAGGAGCGGCAGCAGGATAATAAAGACTTGGAGAAACACATGTGTGTTCGCTTTGAGGCAGTCTTTAAAGATATGCTGGGTAAAATTGAAGAGCACATTCAGGAAACCTCGTTTAAACTGAGCTCGCTTGCTGATCAAATAGAGGATGTCAAGGAGACATTCACGACTCGGATTGAAACAGAGGAAAATCTAGCTGCCAGTGCTGAAGAAAAAGCAACAACTGTCACCTCTGAATGAATTGTTATTATGAAATTCAATTTAAAAAAAAATCAAAATTAAACAATCTTAATGGAAACCAAAAAACTCTTGGAATTTCTAATTCAACTCTGCAAATTTTGCTATCAAACATTACAATTATAGTATTGTTAATATAAAAAGATACAACTAAAATTAAATAAGACTGATCATAAAAATCACTATGCATTATGCACTATGCAAAATCTGTAGATGTACACCATGTACTGTATATATAAGCATATATAGTGTTGTTACTATGTAAAGCACTTTGAAAAGTAAGAAAAGTCCTATATAAATGTAAAGATTATCCATCCATCCATCTTTCAACCCGCTATATCCTAACTAAAGGGTCACGGGGGTCTGCTGGAGCCAATCCCAGCCAATACAGGGCACAAGGCAGGAAACAAACCCCAGGCAGGGCGCCAGCCCACCACAGGGCGCACACACACACACACACACACACCCACACACCAAGCACACACTAGGGACAATTTAGGATCGACAATGCACCTAACCTGCATGTCTTTTGACTGTGGGAGGAAACCGGAGAACCCGGAGGAAACCCACGCAGACACAGGGAGAACATGCAAACTCCACATAGGGAGGACCTGGGAAGCGAACCCGGGTCTCCTAAATGTGAGGCAGCAGTGCAATAAAGAATTATTATTATTATTATTTTAAGTAAAGAATTTTTTAAATAATATTTATCTGAAGTTAACTTTAATTAACTAGTTAATATACCCAGCAATAAATGAACTTAGGGTGGCACATTAGCTCACTGGTTAGTGCTGCTACATCACAAATCAAGCATCCTGGGTTTGAAGCTCTGCCTGGTTGCTCCCTGGTTGAAGTTTTGATCCTCCTCCATGCCTAGATGGATTTTCTTTCCACCTTTCCAAAGATGATTATGTTAGATAAATTGCTTGTTCCAAACTGGTCCCATGGGGGTGTGTGTGTAAGTGTGAGTGTCCCCTGTGATGAACTGACTAGGTTTGGCTTAGGCCTTATGCCCAATATGAACTCTGGATTAAATAGACACTCTTGAGAATGTTGTATCAAATTAATAAATTACTCATTGGATGAGATAAATGTCATGTTTTTAATGCAAAGTATGCTCAATGGGTTCCATATGAGACATTGACTTTATCTGATAAAAGTGGAAGCCACATAGATCGATAAAACTTTATTTGTAAATAAAGGTAAATGTAAACATTATAACAACAGTGGAAAATGACGAGTCCACAAGGACTTACTTTTGTAAGATAATAAGATTTATAAGATCTGGAAATAAGGATTTTTCTTTTTGAATGAACCAGAAGGAAAAGTCATAATACTAAAGAAAAACTTGAAACCACTAGTGACAAAGTTAAAATAAAATTCAATGTAAGAAAATAATGAAATAGTCAGTAAGATTTTATTTACCTGATCTTCTGAAATTTGAAGTTGTTAGAAAGCAGATATAAAACAGCAATTAGCCCACCAAAGTTAGAAAAAGATGATACATGTTGCAATGTCTGCTAGTCATGTTATTGGTAATGAATATGGTTACATTCATGAGAAAATGCACAAAATGGTGATGCCTACGAGGAAATGTGAGTACAAAAAGGCACAAATTACAAGGTGATTCTAGTGAATGCTAAACCTGCTCATGATGCGTGAAAAGGGATGTTTATTTCATTTTTTTTATGCTTAATGTCATAGTGAAATTTGATTTCTTTTTAGGAACAGTACAAAAAGAGCTTCACAAATTGATCCATAATTACTACCATACTGTATGTGGCTGCAAAGCAGATGTTCTCTGAAACAGAGTAGAATAGAGTGATAATGAAATAATAATGTTATCAGTGTCTTTCTTACAGATCACCATTATCAGCATATAGTGGATTCAAAAAGTACTTTGACTCCTTCACTTTCTGCACACTATATTGTAGATTTAATTTTAAATGGATAAATTTGACAATTTTGCCCATCAATCTACACTCAATAACCCATCATGTAAAAATGAAAACATGGTTTCAGAAAGGTTATCAAATTTGTTAAAAATCAGAACCTGAAATCTCTTATTCTTTTTGAATCCACTGTATAGTGACATTTTCCAAAGAACTTGGAAGAACATATCCTGTACATTGATGATCGAAATGTAATGCTAGTACTGTTTACGATACTAACTATAACATAAACATCTTTTAAAAATATTTGATTGTTATGTTTCTGAAATATGCTTCTAACTTTTGCCAAATTTACATTATTATGGACTTTCAGACATCTTTAACACATTGTTAGCATGACGTACATTGCAAATATAATTTTAATTAACATGACGTTAAACATTAAAAAATTGCACATTAAATTGTTAAAAATGAAAATGTCACACTTTTAAGGGGATGCCCAAATCAAAACATGAAATTTTATAAATGAATCCAAATAACTTTTCCCGTTACTAATAATGCATATTGGTATAAAGTGAATGAAAGCAAGAGAAAATAAGGGAAACCTCTAAAATATAAAGAAAAATCACTCAATAATAGTATTAATAGCCTGGTCAGTCCACTAATTGCAGTAATCCTAGAACATTACAATAACACAAACACTTTGAAGTATCCTGGTCACTGTTGACGAACTCCTTTTGCTTCTATTCTCTTTAGTGCCTTTGATGACATCTTGCCCCCAGTACAAGACCTTTAACTTGGCACTGACTCTATCTACATACACTTTTCTTGTTCATTCATATTTCTGCAACTTGCCCTAACTTTCCTGGCACAGCCTAATTGGAGTTGAACTCATCCTTTTGAACACATCCAAATAAGTGTCAGCTGTTGCAAACAGTACCCGTGTATTTTTTTCTATAGTATCGGTTACTGTATAATACTTTATTTCTAAATAACATACCATAACATTCTCAAACCCATTTAATCTAGTTCAGGGTTGCAGGGAAGCAAATAATTAAATCCAAAGACAAATAAGCAAACAAAAGGATATCTTCATGGATATATCGCTATTGATGTGATTTGTTGGCTGAATTCCCAAGATTTCTTGTTTATGAGCCATTCATGGCTAGCCTGCCAAAATACTAAAGGCTAGTGTTCTTTAAATGACATATTGAGCATTGGCATGGAAACGGAAATCCTCTGAAGCTGACCTTCTTGTTAGTCCGAGGTCTTGTTATGCTACACTCAGCAAGCGCCCATTCAGTGGGGCAGCCTACACTCGATGAACTCTGTCCATACATCTGTCTTTATTGCTCCATCAGTCTCACAGTTAAATCCTAACTGAAAACTCAACTTATTCTTTTTGACTTTTCCATTAACTCTCATTTCTACAGCCTGAACTCCCTGAACTTTAGACTCAACTGTATCATGCATTTGTAAAAAATGTTCCTAATAATTTCCTATTTATTTTTTTAACAAATTATGATTATTCACAAACAGTATTGAATAACATGAATCTAAAGGGAATCCTAAATCTACATATTCAATTTATAAACACAAAACATTGCTGTTGGAAGCAAATCCTATTTAAATATATGTCTCATTTTTGGGTTGCGTTCATAAATATGGAGTCTACTAATAACGTAATAACATAACATAATCGAAGCCAACCATCCAACCTGCTATATCCTATCACAGGGTCACGGGGATCAGCTGGAGCTAATCCCAGCTAACACAGGGCGCAAGGCAGGAAGAAACCCCGGGCAGGGCGCCAGCCCACCACAGATAATCGAAGCCCTTTAATCCAATTCAGACTTGCACTGGGCTGGAGTCTAACCTGGCAGCCAGACCTGAACAGGGCACCAGTCCATCACAGCATCCTTTTACATGCACAGTCATACAGGTCAATTTATAAATCATCAACAGTCCTAACATATACATCTGTGAGGATATGTGTGAAAAAGCAGAAAAACCAAAAGAAAACTTACATAGCCATGAGGAAAATATACAAATTCCATGAAAGCAAACACCCGGAGGAGGAATTGCATCCAGGACGCTAGGTTCATAAGACAGCACAGCTAAACTTTTTCAGGACCATGCTAACCTACTGTTGTAATCTGAGCTTTAGAATCTCCTAAACATACTTTTGTGTATCTATTATTTGACTTTCGGCTAGCTGAAATATTTTCTCATTTTGTCAGGGATTTCTTATAATTTATTTTATTTATTAGTCCTGTCATTTCGAACATACTCCACAAGGACCAAGCCATGCTTTTTGTGGCTACAACCAGGGCTCTGCGATGTCTTAAAAGTTCACTTTGTCATTTCAAAACATCAATGCCGTGCAATACCATCGCCTCGGCAGGGAACAGGTGGGGCCTTGACTGGAGAGATGCTTGCCGATTACGAATAACTAGCTTCTCTACCCATGTACTGCAGAAGGCGTCTACACTGTGAGGGTAGTGGTGCATGGGCATTTTAGGTTGGGACGCAGTAGTTTTGTTGTCTCACAGATTGCTGCAACTCAGCAAACATAGCGCTATTGTTAATGTTATTATGGTGATTTAAAGGTGATTTGTTCCAAGTTCATGTAAAATTGCAACAAATCATAAAGCCATCTTGACACAAAATGTGCAATTATCTATGTACAGCCCCTTCCTGGTGGATTACTTATTAATAAGCATATGCCTACACGCCCTTAGATTAAATGATTTTGTAAACTGGTTCATTTGCGTCACGTACCACATGTGAATAATGGACTAAAACTGATAAACTAACCTTCCTCTCCTTTTTATTCTGGAAGCCGGAATTTGGCTTCATGCTTCAGTTTAAGCAAAACAAAACAAAAAATGTTGGCTCATTGTATTAGCTCTACCAATCTGAATCATTCTGGCTAAACAAGATGGGGGAAATATATGAAATCTACCTTATTCCTATAAATGTAATTTCACTAACTGATTAATAAAAACTGATAGAATTATGTTTAAATATTTTTGAGGGACCCTCAAAAATGGGCCTTTGTAATCATTCTAGATTATGGCACCCCCTGATGCACTGATCAGGCTGTCTTCTCTCAGCTACAGTGCATGCCTGCTAAACTAAGCTAAATACAGGAATCACATATGTCTCCTGGTGTGCCTGGCAGCTTTCTTGTGATGTATGCAAGATTAAAAAAAAATGATAGCTGCAATTTGGCACTTTGACGAGGTTTCTGCATATGTTTTGAGCCAATCAATGGTGATATGTTCAGCCAATCAGCAATGGACGATATTATTGACGATCAGCTAAGTCATAGTTACAACAGTCTATCATCAGACACATGACAACTGTTCTTATAATGTGTGACTTAGGCATACATCTTATATTTGAAGATGGATCACATTTTGTGAAATAGATGGCATGCAGTAAAAGAATAATTTTTAGCCAGATGTTCTTTTAACAAAGTCCATCCATCCATTGTATCTTACTTAATCCAATGTAGAGTCACAGAACCCATCCTACTAACATTGGGCACAAGGTAGAAACAAGCACTGGATGAGTTATCAGCCTATTGCAGTCCAATTTAGAGTTCCTAGTTGGCTGAGCACAAATGTGTTCAGGATGTGCAAGAGAAAACTGAAATACCTGTAGAAACCCTATGGGGACACAGGGAGAAGATGCAAACTCCACATAAACAGTGACCAGATCAAAATGAGGTTTGAACCAGAGACTGAAACTGTAAACCAGCACTAAAAACAAGTGAACCATCAATACCAAATTTGTATTTCACTAATATTATTTATTTAGTTCAGGTTGTCCCACAGCCTGGTAAAGGAATAAGCTAAGCTAGAACATGAAAGAAGGAATGAATGAAACAATCAACCATTAATCTAACTTTTCATTGTTACAGTGTTTTCTATGATGGTTAAACAAATGTTCTTTTAAAAAAGTATAAAAAATGCTAAGAGCCATCACATGTATAATCAGTCATATCTATCATTTGGTTTTTTTTAATGATATTCAATTATGAGATTTTGACTGCAGTTAAATTTTAAATATCAAAATTTTTGTTAAGGTACATTATTTAAATTTTAGTGTGCCAAATATATAAAAATATACTATTGACGACAAAAGTTGTTTCTTCTAATGGCTTTCTGAGTTATTTTTGAATCTGAAATATTTTGTAGTTTTTCACTTTTTGCAATGATTTTAGTCTGCTTTTATTATGGACTGAATAGTGCTATCACTTCATGGGTTATCCTCCTACATCTGTTAAGACTTTAACTATGATTAGGTTAATTGTGGATTCTTATTTGGCCTGGAGTGACTGGACCCTGCATTGGACGGATGACTTGCCCAGAGCTTCTTCCTTCATTACAAAAATTTTGGAGTGATCATCAGCGTGAAATAGGTTGAAGAAATTAGCATTTTATTAAAGGTAAGCAATGCAATAAACTAAATAATCAATGCCTCCATCCACGTTTCTCACCCATTTGAGAGCTGCTGTCTTTCTGGATAGAATCCAATAGTAGGTGACTAAAATATTGCTTTAGCAGAACGCAAATGAGAATCTCATCCTCTCTTTGCTCTGGTATGAACAATACCAATATAAAACAAATCTTTGAAGTTTGCACTAGCTGCACTGGCTGTTTAAGATAACACAGGCTTTTAGTTAATCTCATGGGACGATGATGGTTCAGCCAAAACAATGAGTCTTTCATTCATTTCTGCAATGTGAGACAACTCGGACATTTATGCAGCAACTGTGTATCTGGTGAAATTGTTTTCTTGAATGTAGGTTTTATGTATGCTCTTTTGAATCTTGGCAATGTATCTCTTTAACCCAGTTTTGTCATTGTTTAATTTTATTACATCCTATCATTAAACAATTACATATTCAAATAATAGTACAGTGGTAAAATATGTGCTCCCTGTGTGATCACTACATTATTTTATATGGAAAATGCTATTAGGTCTTCAGTCAAAACCTAACATTAACAACAAGGTGCTATGAGGACACTAATGTCACAAAGGTTTAGTACAATATGTGTTTCTTTATTTAAGTTTAAAGATTTTGACACTTTTGGAGTTGACTGATTACATCAATTTTAGTGACGATATCTTCTGTCAGATGTTTCCTGTAGTTATTAATGGCACTGTGAGGGATTTTAACCCATTTCTCCTTGCAGATTTGCTCCATACCAATGACATTTGTGTGTTTCCAAGCACAGTTTTATTATTTCAGATTCAGCTGTAACATCTCAGTTGGGTTTTGGCCTGAACTATGACGAATCCAATCCAGAATTGAAAATGTCTTTCAGTTTAACTGTTCTGGTATTTGATTTGCTAACACAGTTCAATTCTTTGGCTTGATATCTGATTCAGCTGTGCTACACTGTCAGTTTCATTTTGTCCAATATAACACTTAATAAGTTGTATTGAACACCTTACAATGGGTTTAGAATGACCAAGAGAAAGGTAAAGTAATAGAAGACAATGAGAGGTAACAGACAGTGACGATGTGAAGAAAGCAGATTATGTGAACCCACAGCTAATGGATTTAGCATGTGTCATCCTTTTGTGAAACGGAATGCTTTGTTATATCCCTAGTCTATGATCTCCCAGTGCCACTCTTTTGTTTTAATATCAGATATACAGTACAGGCCAAAAGTTTGGACACACCTCCTCATTCAATGTGTTTTCTTTATTTTCATGACTGAAGGCATCAAAACTATGAATGAACACATGTGGAGTTATGTACTTAACAAAAAAAGGTGAAATAACTGAAAACATGTTTTATATTCTAGTTTCTTCAAAATATCCACCTTTTGCTCTGATTACTGCTTTGCACACTCTTGGCATTCTCTCGATGAGCTTCAACAGGTAGTCACCTGAAATGGTTTTCACTTCACAGGTGTGCCTTATCAGGGTTATTTAGTGGAATTTCTTGCTTTATCAATGGGGTTGGGACCAGCAGTTGTGTTGTGCAGAAGTCAGGTTAGTTGGACGATCATTTATTTTTCAACAGGACAATGACCCCAAACACACCTCCAGGCTGTGTAAGGGCTATTTGACCAAGAAGGAGAGTGATGGAGTGCTGTAAATGGTCATGAAAATAAAGAAAACACATTGAATGAGGAGGTGTGTCCAAACTTTTGGCCTGTACTGTATGTGACCAATTTTTACTAATGAAGTTTCAAAATCCATGTTTATTGTCTGTTTTCACTATTAGCAACTGTCACAAAGATGTAGACTTAAGTACCAACTGCCTTGGGAAAGACTCACCTTGCTTTTAAATTTACTATTTTGAAATATTATGTTTCTTTTTTTAACAAACCGTTTACTGCCTAATACGTTGAGGGTCTGAAAGAAGTAATGAGATAATATACAAATATGCATGAAAAAAAACCAGTATAAAAACCTAATCGTTCTTCAAATCTTAGCTATTCATCTGTGTCCATGGAAAGTTTTCTTTCTAATCTATTTTTTCATTTAATTAATCATGATGTTTATGTTTAATCATGATGGAAGGTATAGATAACAGAAGAATAATATACGTGTGTGTTTAAAATAGCCAAATTCATAAACAAGAGCTCTAACCAATCTTTTTGTCAAACCAAAAACAAAATTCTAAATAACAGTCAAAGTTAATGCCAAAATCGTCTTTAACCAGAAAAAGATAGAAAAGCAAACGCACATGTAAACTTCACAGTTGTTATCCAAATCTCAAATGACCTAGAACATCCAGGGTGACCTTTTTATGCCTCTGTGAATATGATGTCAGGCGTTGCACATTAACATATCAGTTTCATATTAATTTGGTGGCTACTGCACCACATAATGACGACACCCATGAAAACCAGCACAAAAAGATGTAAATAATTTTAAGCTACTTGGAAATTAGCCTAAATCAAAAGTAGTAAAGTTATACCATAATAACTTTGATTTAATATGCAAAAAACATCCACTAAAACGATTTAAAAATTAAAAACAAAACATAACCATGATATTTACATTGAAAAGTTGCTGTTTTATTGTGTCAAACTGAAATTTCTCAAAGAGTTTGTACACTTTTATTGGAATGTTTACAAATATCACTCAGTTTTTATGATATTACAATTTTTCCTCTCTAAAGCCTTATTCAGGCTGGATTATTATCAGAGGACCACTATAATTTTAGCCCAACACAAATCACTCACATGAAAAACTTTTTATGGATTACATGTTTATGTCTCAGTAACGATTACATGAGCCTTTTACTTTCTATAAAAAGTCTGTAAAAAATAAGCCCTGTGCGAATGAACATGCAAGAAAAACTGTCATTTAAGTGAATCAAATGGGATTAAAAGTACAGAGGTCCTCCAGTAATTACTATTTTACCCAGTGCTTGAAGAGGAAAAAAAAGAACACAAGGCTACTCCTTGTTGTGAATGTTGAATAATGGGGGATAGTATTCCCCTCAGTGGTTCGACGGCATTGCTAATATGCACAATTTGAATCGACATGCTTAAGGGTGTGTGGAGCAGTGTGCGTCCCCCTTGGAGATACTAATGGACATATTGTTATTATAAGTAAGTGTTGCTAATGTGTTCCGAACTGATAGTATGTACCGATACACATGCAGTAACTACTCATAAAACAAGAACAGAGAGTACTGGTATACACCGGCCCACTCAAGCACTGTTGTAAAACTAATCCTGTCCAAAAAGGGCTTCATTTACTTTGAAGTTTCCTGGTAATTTAAGAGAAAAGCCAAGCAAAATTACACCTTTTATTGGCTAACTAAAAAGATTACAATATGCAAGCTTTCGAGGCAACTCTGGCCCCTTCTTCAGGCAAGATCTTGGCTAACACGGTACAACACCCTAGTACTACTGGTAATTTAAGTAAATTCCTGCTAATGTTTTCACAAATGTAAATGATAGTGAAGTACCAAGTCCTCTGCAAAATTTGTTGTTTATTCCTGTCTGTTTTTGCGTGAATGTATGTAATTATCAGAGTTACATAGAATTAATCATCAATGTTTCTAAAAAAAAGAGTTAAGAAAGTAATGAACAATTAAGAGCTCAGAATCCTCCTCAGTTAATGAAATAAAACAGGCTGAAGAAAAAACATACTGAATTGAAACGTGCACACTAAGGGCTATGACAGGAATATGCATCATTCTGGACTTAAAAGAGAACTACAAATTGAGACCACTGTGTTTTTTTTTTCTGGGACTGCAAACATCAAGCTGGGTTAGGAAGTGTAACTGAACAAGACATTCACTTAACAGCTAAAACTGACTTCAAATTTAAAAATTAATTGGAACCCACATCTATAGCTAATGTCGCAGTCCGGGCCCAAGGTTATCTACCTCTGATTTATCCATCTTCCTATTTTCTGAGCTGTGTTATTCCTATTGGCAGCATTCAGTTCAAGGCAAAAACAAGCATTGGGTGGGATGTGGTCAGAGAACACACTCAAACATTTTGCATCAGATTAGAGCCACCAGTTAAAGTTAACAAACATACATCCTTGATTTAAACAATCCTTAACTTTCCAAAATGCTTCTTGAGATTGTAGACTTGAGTCATGTACTGCCATGCACTCTTTAAATAAAGGTGCTAGATTGGTTCTTAGAGCGATGCCATAGAGGAACCAAAAGACTCATAACAAGAAGGTTCCAGGAAGAACCTTTATTTTTTTAGATTTTCATCAGGCCCCATACAGTAAATAACGATGAATATATTAGCTGGTAAAAGTCAATCAATGGCTCATAATTTTAAAAGGACTCTCACTGTATATAATAACAGGCTAAATTCAGGTTTTCTTAATCTGGTAGTGTACTGCTAGGTAACCTACCATATAGGGTTGCCAGATTAGAAAACTAGAAATACGGGACACTCTTAAAATCTCTCTCTATCTATACTAATAAAAGGCAAAGCCCTCACTGACTGACTGACTGACTGACTGACTGACTGACTCATCACTAATTCTCCAACTTCCCGTGTAGGTAGAAGGCTGAAATTTGGCAGGCTCATTCCTTACAGCTTCCTTACAAAAGTTGGGCAGGTGTCATTTCAAAATTCTATGCGTAATGGTCATAACTGGAAGGTATTTTTCTCCATTTACTGTAATGGAGTTGAGCTTGAAAGCCGTGGGGGCGGAGTTTCGTGTGACATCATCACACCTCCCACGTAATCACGTGAACTGACTGTCAACGCACTATGTAGAAAACCAGGAAGAGCTCCAAAATGCGCTGAAGAAAACATGCATTATATAATTGAGAAGGCAGCGAAACAATAAGAAGCGAGCAAGTGACATATACTACCATATTCATGAGTGCTGCTACTTCGGAAACAAAGCAAGGTGTAAACCTAAACTTTAAATTAAGTTAATAGACAGGCTGCCGCTGGCGTTTTTCATGCCCACGGGTAATGCGGGATACAAGTTTAATGAGAGGACACAGGATATAAACGAGAGTTTTGATCACTTTGTAACTAAGTTAAAATTGCAGGTGAAGGGGTGTGCTTATGCAAATTCCGAGAGACTGTGTTTGTGGGGGATTGACAGTTAAGGCGGGTGGGGGAGTCACGTCATCATATCCCCTCCCATTTACCTCATTTCGCTCTGAGCTGAGCTCCGCGGCTAACGCCGTCTTCCGAAGCAACTTCATCACACTGCTACCAAATACTCACAGAAAAATCCACAAGTTAATACACACGCTGTCTCTAGAGTTTCTCCACACTGAATCCTCCAGGCACTACTTACAAAAGGTTACATTGACAATCGCACAGCTGAGAAGCTTCGATGCATGTGCTCCATAACGCGTTAAAAATATAAAGTCACTGTCGGAATAAATAAAGTCAAAACTTAAAGTCAAAACTTGTTTCTGAATATATAAAGTCAAAACTTTAATATATAAAGTCAGCGCTGGAATATATAAAGTCAAAACTTGAATATATAAAGTCATTCCCAAATATATAAAGTCAAAACCTGAGTATATAAAGACCGCGTTGGAATATTTTGGAATATATAATGTAAGCGCTGGAATATATAAAGTCAAAGCTTAAATATATAAAGTCAGCGTCGGAATATATAAACTCAGCGCTGGAATATATAAAGTCAAATCTTGAATATATAAAGTCAGCGTCGGAATATATTGTCACGCTTGGGTCACAGATTTGCACAGAGACACAGGAGGTCGTAGAAACAAGAAGGGTTTTTATTCAAACACTGCAAACACATGAGCTTAAACGTGCTCCATGACAAGTCAGAGATGACAGTTCTGCTAGGAGCAGAGAGAGAGAGAGCGATAAAAGCAAGCAAACAATCAATTTTCAACTGACAGGCGCTGCACAAGGCTTTTAAGTTAGCGGAGTATCGCGCGAGGTTTGCATTACGCGTTATAGCGCAAGTGAGAAAGTAAGGAGCAATGTGAGGGTAGTCTGTGTTTCAGGGGTTGTGGTTTTCCCAGAGGCGTCTGTATCTTCTTGGGGTGCGATCAGCCCTCCAGCTCACACCCTCCCCCTCAGCTTTATTCACATTTCCGTGAATCAACCGACTCTCTGTACCAGGTTAATTTAGTCTTGATAATACGTCTACGTTTACGTGTTCAGAACCTGGTCGACGTTTTACTGTGAAACGGTAAGGTTGTAAGCCCAGAAACCATCTCATGAGGCGAGAGTTTGTATCTTTCTGTTGGTATGACCATTGAAGTGAAGTTTCGTCCCCACACGTAATAGCAAAGCCCTCCAGCTCACAATATAAAGTAAGCGCTGGAATATGTTAAGTCAAAACTTCAATATATAAAGTCATCGTCAGAATATACAAAGTCAGTGCTGGAATATCCATCCATTTCCCAACCCGTTGAATCCGACCACAGGGTCACGGGGGTCTGCTGGAGCCAATCCCAGCCAACACTGGGTGCAAGGCAGGAACCAATCCTAGGCAGGGCAAATGCATCATTTTCAAAACATTAACCGAACAGTGTTTTTTTAATTTATTTTTCTGAATACGTTTTTGTTAACTTACTTCAGTTCAGAGTCGTTTCAATCAATATATTTTGACTTTGACTTTATATAATCAGGAATGACTTTATAAATTCCGACGCTGACTTTATATATTCAG